>VZTD01003298.1:462867-551186 GCA_013397725.1 Rhagologus leucostigma | reverse complement strand
CAAAGTCCCAGGAAACAAAATTCAGCTCTCCATCTCACACCAAGAGGGAAAAAAACCAGCTGGCTGAAGAAAAAGCAAGCAGGGTGCTCCCTTCGTGCCTTTCCACAGTCAGACAACAATTGAGGAGTGTAATCTCTGTGTCCTTGAGAATCTGCTTTGGAAAGTTCATCTGGTTTTTTTTTCAAGCTCAGTTTAAAGGCACAGAAAAGGCACAATATTATTTTTGGGGCATAGAGCATGATAGGGGATACATGATAGAGTCATCCCAAGACACCATCTCTGATAACTAATTCTCATATCGATTCTAGAGAATAGCAAGATGCAAATGCCTCAGATCTAATTTTGCTAAGTCACAGATCTGGTTTTGAGTTAGTACTTGGATGAACTTCTCCACGCAGATTAAAGGAAGCAATGTTTGAATGAATTTTTTATAGCCAGGTATAACCCTTGCAACCAACAAAAGACGAAGTTGATTGCGTTTTGAAAAGACTTTCCTGGAAGAAAAAACCAAATAAACCCACCCTCCCCGAAACAAACCCAAAAATCCTGTCTGTCTCAGAAACTTTGAGACGTGCCTGAGTTAACAAGCTGGTATTTGTCAAACTGTAAAACAGATTAGGAAGATTTCTTAGTGGGTTTTTTAAGTTGATCTCTATATTACATTTGTTCCCCCAAAATGTACTCCTTGCCAGTTGTTTGGGGCTGGGGCAAAGTGTCAGTCGGCTCAGCAAAGCAAAGTAGTGTTTACAAAAGCACTATTAACCCTTGCTACCTTGCGTAGCAGTAGAATCTATTTTATACAGATTTTACTGCATGGGAGGCAGATTTTAGTGCTTGCTGCTTGTTTTGTAGAGTGGATTAAAAACACTGCCCTATGTAATGCTCATTGTAGATTGCAAGTTTTAGCCTCTAAGTGAAAGTCAGAGCTTTTGGTAAATAAATACATGTGAACTTGCACTAAACTTTATGTGGGGACTGAAGCTTACTGACATTAATGGACTCATTTTCTGAGTCTACCCACGTGAGGTCAAACGAACTCCAAATGGTTTTGTTTCTTTAAATTTCTTAAAACTCTATGTTCAAGATAAGGTTTTTTTAATATATTTTTTTTTTAATTTAATTTTTTCCTTTTTTTTGGTCAGACTGAGCCAATTGATCAACAAGTAGGGTAAAATAGAAGGTAACTTTTAAAATCCACGTTCCAATGCGAAAGAGTCAAACTCAGCAAAAGGCATAAGAATTAGTTATAAAATTAAATTTAATTTTTCATGTCCGTGTTGCCACAGTGAATGAGGTTTGAAAGGGTAGGGAGTAGCACTCAATTCACTGAAGTGTGACAATTCTTCCATGTCAGTGATTTCAAGCCTGAAGGGGATGACATCCTGTAAGCACATTCATCCATTTGTGTTTATTAAATTAAAGCCTACATGAATTTGCAACAACAGACTGTTCATTAACAGAAAAAGAGACTATTGCTTTCCTCTTGGGACTGTTTTGGCTTTGATCCATTGATCTATTCTTGCATTGACATAAATATTAGGGTTTTGTTTGTACTGGTTTTGTCTTCTTCCTGTGAAAGATGAGACAACAAACAGTAAAAAAAAAATTTCTGGTCATGTTCATATGTATCATGTACTGTAAGTAGCTAAATTAGTTATAAAATATAGTAAAATAAACAGTGCACAATGCACTACCCAAAGTGAAAAGGAGAATCCTAAGTTTTCTCTCAGCTATCTCTGCTAAATTGTGCTGTACTTGCTTGATATACAGGCGTTGGGTGGAAGGCAAAAAGAAGTAACCACTAACCAGGCAGTGTTATGCAATGTGCTGTTTAACACATCTGTTTCAATAGCACCCAAAGACTCACAGGCAGAAGCTGTATTTTTATTGTGCAGCACCCTGGGCAGAGGCAGGGAAATAACAGTGGTACCTCAAAGGATGTACTCTGAAGCTGCACACGAGACAGAGAGTAAATCTCAGCTGCAGTGTTTCAGAAGCTCCCCAGTTCCCTTCTCCCCTTTTACGGGAATGCGCATTTCAAGCAATTGGGAAATATCTGCATTATCAAGTCGGGATCTGTCTCTGTCCAAGAAGGCAGAGGATTACAGGAAAGGGGTTACAGTCTCCCTGACCAGTTGATGAAGTTCCTGAGAAAGGGTGGAAGGGAGAAAGCCTTCAGATGTTTTTGCAAGAAGCTACAGTTGAGCAGAACAGGGACAATAGGTACAGGGGTCCCAAAGACTGGATACTTTAGTTCAACAGAGAATACAATATACATAAAAGATGAGGGTGTAATTTGAGGGATACAGAAATGATTGCTCTAGTTCTTCAGGGTGAAAAAATTGTCTGTGTAGCAGTAGGAGAGAGAGCAAAGATTGCTTTTGAAATACAAATTTTGTAGTGAGACTGAAACAAGGGATCCAAAGAAGAGAGAGGAATGAAGTGACGGAGCAATCATGCACAAGGGGTGGTTTTTTTAGGGCGTTGGAATTAGCACCTGGAGCTGGCTCATGCTGCAGAGCAGGTGTGGTGTTCTGCATGGGAGGGTCAGATAGAAATCAGTATTTTGCTGAGGTAAAAAATGGATACAGCATGTATATAAAATGGAAATGGGCTGATTATTGAAGCTGAAGCTGCAGAGAATGAGTGTGTGGGATTGTGTGACAGTGTAGCCAGCAGTGAGTCAGAGAAAAAGGCAGAGCCAACAGAAAACAAAAGCCACATGAAAAGGAGGGTGCGTCAAGCTACAGAAAGCCTGGTTTGGTCAAGTTACTGGGGCTTCCTGGCTGTGGTAAGAATTAGAGGACCTCCTGGGTAGTTTAATGTAAATTGGGAAAAAATAGCAGAAGCCCATCAACATCTGTAGGTATTTTTGCTAGCACTGAAACTAGCGTATCTAAAATGGGTCATAAAAAAAAAAATTAAGACCAAGATAATTAGGCATATCATTGAGAATTCAGTCTAGGTGAACTGAATGGAATATTTCCAAACTGAACATTAGTTGGGCAGATTATGCCTACCCATCCTTTCTTGCTTTTGGCATTAAATAGAAGTTAGTATCGAAGAAGTTTGAAAAAAAAAATCATTCTGCTGTGAAAAAAAGGAAAATAAATAAAAATTTTTTATCGAACCAAGATGCCAAGATTGTAACTGTTATTTATGCTGCCGAAACATAGCCCTCCCCAGTGTGAAGTTGGGAGCCTGAAATCTGAGAGATGTAGTTTGATAAGACTATTTTATATACTGGTTTTCCCAAATTTTCTGGATTATTCCTCCTCCGCCTCCCGTTATGTAAAGAGGAGTCACGAATGGTGCTCACTAAATGCCAGCATTGACCCTCAGGTATCACAAGGTCAGACTGACTCCCTGGAGGTCCCTGCACCTCCTTGTGGTTGTGGGGGAGGCTGAAGTTGGCTGCTGCAGGTTTAAAATGGCCCACACCTGTAGGATGGGATGCCTGTGTCTCTCCTGGGAGGTAAGCACGGACCTAAGGCACTGTTTGGATGCGCATCCCTTGGCCAGGGGCTGGTGTCTGGGGGAGACTGAATGTATAACTCTGGGTGATGTCTGTTCCCTGACGGGACTGAAAGCCAGCATGTTCTGGTAGTTCTGTGTCCGTGTGCAGCCTGTTTGGCCACTGACTGTTGGGCTAAAGCCTGGTGGGGTCAGCAGGCTCTGCACTGAGCAGGGGAGCAGCACAGAGTCCATCCAGGCTGTTGGTTGAGATGGAATTCAAATGCGTGCTGAGACCTGGGAATTTCCAGCTAAGAAATTCTTTGTAGTAGGTTCTTCAGCTAAAATAGTAAAGGTAGCAAAAGCCTTGCATGTGGCTCTCGGTGATGAACCGGTAGGGACGCTTAGCTTTTTGCCTCTTGAGAAAATTATATGAATCCAGGAGTTGACAAAAGGGAGCACCTTCAATATGCAAAGCTTGTGCCTAAAACAGCAAGGTAATGGCCAAAACAAGAACAGGTGGCATGTCTTAGATTTGAAATTCACCGACCAGCCTTTTCCCCAAGCAGCCCTGCTGAGTGACTTGTCCTGAGTTTTGCAGTGTGTTTGTCCCGGGTGCAGAACAGCTGAATCACTCTGAGGAGACCCGTGGCATTTTGTCATTTAGTGGCCTCTCTTCCGCAGGGCCAGGCTGAAAGTCAAGGAGCCAGACACCGTAACTGGAGTCTTTCTTAGTGTTCATGTAACCTTCTCTCTGGTTTAAAAAGAAGGGAGAAAAAAGAGAGAAGAGAGAGATAGAAAGATCTTTTTTTTGAGGTGGTGACAGTGTGCATCCCACAGTTATCTCATTCTTCAGAGGCAAGCTTGGCTTTCCGGTACCATAATTAGTTAATTGTTTTGAAGGTGATACATCTTTGGACACAGCCGGTATTGCTGGGTGTTAAACCCTATAGTGATTCAGGTGTTTGACTCCTCTGTAATTGTGCTTCTTTTTTCTTAATTAAATTGTTACTGTCCATTTACATGGTGCTTATTTACAAGCTGTAGTAGAAGAGCTTTCTTCATGACTCCTTCTAATGCATTGAATTTGCATGATTGGCAGTGACTTTATATTTGCAATCTATACATCAAATAAGCATGATGATTTTGCAATATTTTTTATTACTGACTCAGGCTTTCCTAATAACTTCTTAGACTTTAATAATAAATGGATAGTATAGGTTATCAGAAGCTAATTTCACTGTTCTTACTGGCTTTCTTCAAAGTCCTAAAGAGGTTGGTTTGGCTGTTAAAGGGTCTTTTTATAAAATGGGACTGTGGTTCATGTATCAGACTTCCCCTAAAACTTCAGAAAGGCTTGGATATGGGATTCTAGATTTATGTGTATTCATAAAGCATAGTTTCACATGAAAAGCGGAAAAAGAAGTGGGAATACCTTGGGTATTTAGGCACATACAACAAGGAACTATAGTATAAATGACTCCATTTAGGTACCAGTAATTTCTGAGAAAAGGAAAGAAGATTTTTTTTTTTTCCTGGGTTAGAAAAGCTTTTGGGGACCCTCTCATGCTGAACAGTTACTTTTGATGTGGGTCAGGTATGAATGCTTATTCTCTGGGAAAAAAATAGCATACTAAAACAGGGAAAGGAATAAAAAGATTATGCAACAAAAATACCATTTCGGTTTCTCATTTTTCCCCTTTTTTTTCCAAAATGGGCTGAAGCTTTCCATCTGCCACTTAGAAACAATAACACCTGAAAAAATAAGGCTCATTGTAAATGTGTTTGTGTTGGTGTTAGAGAGCTGACTGTTTTTAACCCAGTGCCTGTAGTAAAGCACACTTTTACCCAGTCAAACCATGAAAACAAAATTGATGCTGTGTCAGCATCTTGGCTGCAAATAACACTCAAAACAGATTATAGGACATGCTAGGAATACAAAATAAGGTTAGAAATAATGCTTCAGCTGTGAGTTCTTCAGGCTGTGGAAATAATAGAGCATAATTTAGTAGAAGAGGAACTAGGGAGTCAGCATGCAGAGGGAAAAAATGAAAGGAGCAAGAAAAATGAAGAGAAATGGAAATAGATGTAGGGGAAGTTTGGCAAGTCCTATCAGTGGAAAATTCTTATGCTGACTGTATGTAAGGGCCAGAAGGGATTTAAAGAGGAGCCAGAAGTCATTCTCAAATAAAGAAAGCAGTGACTGATCTTTGTGAGTGCTGCTCTACAAGTCCTGAAGAAGATACGAAAATATACATAGAATCTGGGTATGTTTGTTAGCAACTTCCAGATGAGCCCAGACCGGTGCAGGCCAGTGCTACAAACTGTTTACACATTGTCCCGCCCTTTTTTTTGTGTGGGTGGAGAGCAGCGAGGCCTGCAGGCCCTCACGAAGTGAGATGTTCTTTTTCAGCAAAGGTTGGTGCTCAGTCTTATCATTACCCATAAAAATACTTAGTAATGCTAAAAAAATAACTGAAATTAACTTGGGATGCATATTTAAATTACATTGTGCTTCAGGTTTTAGTTTATTTGAGCTATTAAATATACATCTTCAGCGTGACCCTCCTCAGTGCTCTGGGAGGTCGTGTGGTGAGCTAGCACAGCACTGAGTACGCTGTGTAAGCGCTGGCTTTCCGGACCTCATTTCTACACTTTAGGTGAGATTTGAACCCATTGTTTCAGACATCCTTTTATTTCATGAACGTAAAAATATGCAGCCCACCATAGGAACAGGGAACTGCTCATCATTCACAGTGAAGCAAAGTTCAGGGCTTCTGTGGCTGTTCTCCATGCGCTCTTCTCCTCAATGTACCCATGTCTTCTCCCAGGAACTGAAAGCAGCTGGCTCTATGAGGTGGTTAAACACACATTTACCTTTATACTACTTGTTGGAATGCCATAATGAAGAATGAAGCTGAAACCATGAAGTGGAACAGAGTAATGAAAACTCTAACTACTGCTTTGAAAAGCTGTTACTGAAGTCTGGGTGCTTGGTGTCTTTCTTCACTGTCACATCGGAGCTTTCCTACTCTATATTTCACCACAAACAAAACAACTATTCCAGCATCTTTCTTGTGTTTATAGCAGGGTGGGGATATGGGTTTTTAACAATAGATTATTACTTCTTATTAAAGCAAACATAAGTTAACTCCATTTTCAGGAAGCTTTAATGGTGAGGTACTGTACCAAAGTGCTACCCTTTCTTCATTACAGGTTTTCTGTCTCGGGGGCATTTAGGACTTCTAGTTCTGCCAATAGTGAAAGAGTGGAGACAACAATCTAAAAGGAAGATGCAAACTCAGCCTTCAAACAATGTAATCTCTCAGCAACCATTATGTTAAGTTTAGAATACCTAAAATCAGTCAGAAGCCTGGTGGGAGCACTGACATTTCTGAATAGGGTTCAGTCTGTGAGGAGATGAGTCTTGCAATCTATTAAACAACGTGTTACAATATTCAAGTCTAGATATCACAAAGGCAAGGATTAATGTACACATATCCACACAGGAATCTTTGATGCCTTCAAACACTCCTCATCTTCTGAAAACCAGTCAGCAGCATCGCCTACGTATTTCACGGCAATCTTCCCACCTGGGCATTTCAGCCTGACAGTGGGAAGCCTTTTGAAATGATAGTGAGACATCTCGGTGTAGGTTGCACTCCAAGTTCCAATAGCTATGGTTTGGGGTTTGTTTATGTGTCTGTACAAACATCTACAGACACAGAGCTGGGCAAGCCAAAGCTGGATAATTTAGAATCAAATTTTGAACTTTAATGTCGCAGATTAATAATGTGGTCAAAGTCTCCAAAGTCATTTGTCTGGCAGTAATGCTCTCCAGCAAAAACTGCATAATAGAAAGAGGAATTGATACTTTCATAGGCAATAACAAGCAAAAAGCTACAACAATATGTTTTATATGCAAAAAAATTTGGGTTGTGTAACTTCTCTCCAACTTTTTATCTCTCTTTTTTTTTTTGTAGGAAGTTTGATTAATTTTCTGGATGCAGATAATTTTGGGGTAGAAAGAATTTTAAACTCAGATTCCCTACCCAGCATCTATCACTAGCCTGAGGACTAGTGATCTGATTCTGTTTGATTTTTATCTTCAGTGTTTAGTACAAAGTAGGGAGAGTATGAGCCTGAGATAAACACTAACCAAAATATCGCTGCAAAATATTGGACTTACAAACTTAGTCTAGCAGTTGTTCAAGTGAGGGTAAAGTGAAAGATAAAGTACACGCAATTTTATCCTCATTCTATCCTTGCCCATTAAAGAAACATTCACCCCTTTTGCTGCGGCAGTGGCACAGTACGTTTAAAGCATTCCAGCCCAATGTAATTATGATTCATTTTTTAACTCTTTCCTGGGCATTAAATTTATTCAAATATGAAGGAATAAGAAAATACCCATTAAAATGAGCAAGGTTTTCCTTATATTGTAAGGCACACGTGTTGGTCCTTGATATTGATCCAAATCCATTTATGCAATGATTACCTGACACTTCCAGTACTCTGTTTAATTGACATCTAGGTGGAAAATCTTTAAATGCACGTGGCAAGAGAAATCTTTCTCGATCCCCTTTCTTGATGGCTTTGATTCCATGGTAGAGGAGACCCTGTGGTGTCTTTGCGTGTAACCTCCTGATCCCATGGGTACAATACACTCTGTTATCCTGGGGTTCTGGTAGTTCACTGTAGTACTGCTACTCCATCAGTAAAACACAAAATCGTAAGCATATAATGCACATTGTTAAAGTTAGATATAAGAATACAAAATGTAAAATATCCTGTCTTAAACAGCACCAGAATAGAAAAATAGGAGACATAGTAGAAATAGGAAAAGGAGAAAGCGCAACAAACAGTGATGCTCACAAATCCAGTGTGATTGACAGTCAAGAGGAGGTTCGAGTGAACCTGTGAGCAGTGCAAGTAAATGAATTAATAATCAAGGGAAAGTCTTTTAAAAGTATGTTTCAGATGATAGCTTTAAGTGAATTTGATCTCTTTTAGATGACAAAGTCTGGTGTCTAATTAGGTTTCTATTCTTACAGTGATGGATATGAAGTACTTTCTGAATCTGTTTGACCTTCTCAGCCTGGGGAGCAAAATTATTTCCATAGTCCTTAATTTCACAGGAGTTTTGCATTTGTTGCCACAGAGAACTCTCACAAACAGGGAAGAAAGTTTAAATGGTTGAGAGACCTGCTTAACTCTGTGCACTAGGCACAGGCTTTATTACTGCTTGTTTGCCTGTGGAGCTCTTCTCCACCCTGTACATCTGCTTCAGTATTCGTGTTATCTCTCTGACTTGGGCTTGGTGGTTACTCACAGGGAGCCTCTGCACTTGCATCTATCTTCTGCATTTCTTAATTTCTTTTGGAAATACTCTATTCTCTCACCTTATTAATGTTAAAACAAAAAAAGAAGGGGAATTTATTGCTAAAGGCAGCAGAATAGCGAACTTCTTGGTGGAGTACTGTGTCTTCCCCTGTGAGTGAAAGCTAAATTAGTTCTGAGGTGCTTTCACTCAGTGGAAGTGTAATGAGAGACACCAGCCACCTCTCCGTTAATAACATGCCAGTCACACTGGGAGCGGCGCTTGGAGCCTGCTGGGAGAGCAGAACCACCAGCACAAGCAGGTAGGAAGCAAAAAATAGGCTTAAGAGAAAGGAAACACGGGTGGAGATCAGGGCTCTGATGTTCCAGGGTGTAAAGTCATTTCTGTCTGATGAGAGGGACTGACTCAGCCTGGCTGGAAGGGCCAAGTCGCTGCTAACTTCAAAACTGCTGCTGCTCGAGAGGCATTGGCAACAGTGTGGGACATGGAGTAATTTTTCTGAATGTCTGTTTGTGTTCATTAGCTGTCCACGGTTAATTGTTTTATTTCCTTAGTAAAACTGGGATGGTTCTGAGTTCTGCAGCCCAGTTCCAGCGGTTCGTATGTGATGCTGCTGTATTTGTCAAACGCGAGGTGCTGGAAGAACCCAAGCATGATCATGAGGTTCTCATAGTATTTCTCTTTCCTTCCCATTCTGAATTCCATCTGACATTGAACTCGTAAGGGTTAAGTTTTACATGGCAGTCAGGTAAGAACACAGATGGTTGATTCCTGCAGTTTCTTCTTTTCATCTCACCAAATCAGACGAGCAGCTGAGTGAAAATCTCATAGCCACAACTTCAATTCAAGTGTTCAGGCTGGTATGTTAAACTCCAAGGAGCTGTGGAGTGAGGTAACCCTGGAGTTCTGTTGAACTACAGCAAAAAAACCAAGAGGAGAAAAAAGTTCTTCTGTGGATTCATGAGCAGGAATAAACTCTGTATTCTGTTGGTCCTCTTAAAACATCTGTAGCATTAGTTGACAGGAAGTCTTATGGCTACTTTAAAAAACGTCTCACTCCTTTGCATGGGAAGCCAGCACTAGTTTTCTGTCTGATTTTTCTAGTTTCTGGGTTTATGTGTTTCTGTAGGAAAAAATACTGCATTAGATCTTTGAAGGAAAGACTGCATCAGACTGTGCCATACAAGATCACCTTTCACTTTTTTTTCTCCATGCTTCCACAGATATTTCTGAATCTGTGTCATCAGTCTTCAAACTCTGTGGTTGGTACTAGAATTTTTGGATTTCTAGGTTAGTTGTCCAGTGTTACATGCATAGGTGGAAAAAAATGGGTAAATCCAGGAGAGAACTGTTTTTCAGATTCTGTGGTTCATAAACTCATATGAAACTCTGATTTTGCTCAAAATGACAGACATCAAAATGGCTGCTATCTCCTCTGTGAGCATGAATTATTTGTTGCAGGGTGGTATTTTTTTAAGCGTTCTTGGACTCTTTGAAGGTTTGAAACACTTAAAACACAAGGAGCAGAGACCACAACTTAATAAAATGTCTGCACGTACGGACATAGGGACATGGCTGTGGCCTTCAAAGATCAGGTAGTGACACTTCTAATCAGCAAAACAGCATCTTGAATATCATTTGCTGAACTCGTTAGATGATGCCTAGCAGAGAGGGAAGAAATAACCGTGGTTTCTAACACTTTTGTGTTTTCTTTCTTGGAGACTTAATCTTAGGTTAACTTCCACAGAAGCTGAAGAGACTAAGGAATGAAGTAGGTTTATTATTTATAAACAGCAGCAGCATCAGATAAAATGACATTCATTAGATTCATTTGGCTCCTGCTGTCTGAGGAAATAAGTACATGGTTCCTTGCACTGGCAAGTACACGTACACTTTAAAGGAACCGTGTTGTTTGTCTGCTCAGGCAAACCCCCATGAAAGTCAATAGGGATTTGTCTTGGGTGTCTCACTGTGTGAGAGCACATCCCACGAATGGACAAGATGCTGATCAGCTGGTTTGTAATGTAATTCTGCTTTGTTTCTATTAAAAATACTCCTAAAATCACAAGTCTAATAAAATAATACCCTCTTTTTGGATGTTTTTTATTGTGCAAAATCCTCGGCCCCACTGTGGTCAAGAAGTTTGAGTGGTGTGAAGACTCAGGCATGTAAATAGTTGGTTTATGAAAGCTCTGCCCGTCAGTCAAGTGTCCAGATTATGCCAATCTCATTTTACTTTTGGTGCTCTCCGTGATACTTGGGGGAATATTTTCAAATGGTGCAAGTACTCGTATGTGTTTTATGATTTCTGCTTCTTTATGATTAGGTTCTAGTGGCTTAAGAACACACTAGAGACATAAACTGCATATTACAGCACAGTGCCCTCAGCTGTCACCTCAAAGTACTATCATCCATCTTAAGTACACAGGAGTCTGAGGCTGGAGTTTCTCCTAGGCAAAAATACAAAATGAGTAGAGCTACAACTCAGCATTGTCTCCTGCTTATACATCAGAAAGGGTAAACACATACTGTTGCAGAGGTTCCTGCTAAGGACTTGATCAGTAGATGCCAGCTGGAGTGCCTGTGGAAAGTTGGTGTCTTAGTGCAAACCTAAGGAAAACATTGCTCAAAGCACCTGGATTAAATCTCTGGCGTTTTACTTAACCTCAACCATCCGTATGACCCTCCAGACATTTCTGCAATAGTATCTATTCCTGCCTCTTCCTCCACCTNAAAAAAAAAAAAAAATTCACAAAGGGAGGCACTGATGTCTGCTTCCCTTTGTGGTTTGAAACAATAGGAAGGTTTGAAGGGTGTGACAGAAGTGCTCTGGAGTGGTAGATCTTTGTCTATTTTAAAATTGCCCTAACAGCTACTACAATTAACTCTTCAGTCCATGATAAAGCAATAGAGATAGCCATCCAAAACGTCCTTTCTGCCTGATTTCCTCCTTTTATCTTCAGCAGCTGTTTGTCGTAGATTTCATGGCTATTGTCGTAGATTAGACTGTATATTCTGGCTTTACGTACAGACAAATTAGATACGAAGGCTTCTTAAGGCTTGATTGCGTTAGTAGCCAACACTGTGAGCCTCCAGTTTTAAAAGCATGAATATTTGGTCCAGGAAAGTTTCTGAACTGAGAGCTCTGGCAGACTAGCTGCAGCAGTTTAACCAGAATTATTCAAGATACTGCCACTGCCCACAATCTTCTCTCCACACAAAAGTCACAAGCCAGAATTGGTGTTGTCTGATCCAGTGCTGCTCTTTTCAGCCCGGCCTGCCACAGAAGTTGGCGCCTAGATTTCCATTTATTTGATTTAGTATTTGAAGGTTATTAAGTGTAGTGTGTGAACTTCAGTGATATTTAATGTTGCTGAGAGTGTTCATGGCATATCCCTGGGAGTAGCAGCTGCTCCACATTTGGGGGGGAAAAGGAGCTGCCTTTGGTAGTATTGAGTTCATTGTTGGCATCAGGCTTGATGTTAGAGCAGACCTGGAGCAAGGGCTCTTTCAGGCAACGTTGGTGGTAGTGGTGTGAGGGTCAAAAGGAGGCTGCAGGGCAGTGTTTCCTTGGTGCTGAAAAAGTAAAAGGTTTCATCAGCATATGGGAGCAATCTGGTGCGCTACTGAAGGTGAGGCTGGAAGAATTCCTAAGTTCTGCAGATGAAATTGTTAGGTATCAATAAATGTAATAATTTTGTCAGGGATTCTTCTGCCTGTCTAGCTGGTTTTGGTACTTGGATTATAGGGTGGCCAAGCAGAGGCAGAGAGTAAATTTATGGAATTTTAAGTATCTTTTCTGAATTATTAATCATTTGGCACTGTCCAACAGTACAAGCATGAAAGAAATAACATGTTCTGTTAAGAAAACCTTGGTGATGGGTCAGTCTAGGAAGCATCTTGGCTGTGTTTCAAATGTAAATCCTTCATTAACAACATTGGAAGCTTCATTGATTTAGACAATTAACAAACACTACAATTCCTTCTCCACTCTGCCCCCATGAAAGTCCATTTCATTTTATGTGGAGAAATGTCCTTAGGGCAATGTTAAAGACAGAAAAATACCACAAAGCCAGGATGGAGGAAACATAAAGTATGATTCCCGTTTTGGTTTTTCTTTTCTTTTCCACACTATGCTTTGTGCTGTTTTATCTTAGAGAGAGCAGTATAGAATAGTATGTGTGGTGTTGAGAGTGTCAGCACAAGGATATGTAAAGTTTTTAATATTTGATGCTTTCTTCTTAACATGTGCAATATAAATATCTGTGAGCAGACTGAACATCTAATAAAGGTGACCACAGGTTATACTGCTGTAATCCAGTAACATGACAAGCAAGTTTCATGATTATATGGTCAAAGGAACAAAGTTATGTGTTTCTTATTATGTGTAAATTAGATTAATATAAGTTTTCTTAGTTATGTAGAAATTACAGACATGGGGAAAGGAAAAGCACAACAAATTACAGCATGTCTGTGTATTCATACTTGCGTTCCATCAAAGCATTATAATGTTGATAGAGAACAACAAACAGGAAGGAACAGGAAAAGTGGGTTTACGTTATGCTTCCAGCATGACTACCTTATGCTGTGTTTGTGACACTTCAGGAAAGAACTGCAGAGTACTTGCCTTTGTGTGATCTTCATCATTTTTCACCACGATCACTGATGAAATTTTTATATGGAGAGCTGCTGTCATTTCACAAGCTCTAGAAACGAGAAAAAGCCTGTCTTTTTACCTTGGTGAAGAAAGAGACTAAATGCATCAACATATTGTGACACTGAACACTTGATCAAATATAGTAAGTAGGTGCCATAGCAGAAAACTTCCAGTCATGCAGAATTATTTTGAGAGGTGAATGGATGTGTGACAGTGCCCTTATTGGAGGATGCTGAGTTCAGTAACAATGGAAATCTACAATTTTAACATTGTAAATCTAATAGGAAGCGTAAATGTGCAATTGAGTTGTTAATAGAATACAAGAAAGAAATTAAGTAACTAATGGTGTCATGATAAAATTTGAGTGTTTGAGAGCCTAGATATCTTTTTAAAATGCTGCTTTTCTCCAGGTGCAGGAGTGCCATTGTTTTGGTACAGCCTGCGACAGGGGCATGTAAATGCACACCACTCCAAGTTATTGTGCTTAGCTCAGCTTGTGGAGCTGGCAAAATACAAAATATGCTGCTACGGCATGTCGAGTGTAAAAAGTGAAGCTGTCATTAAACCAGAAGTTATGTTAATTTAACTCCATTAAAAGATTTAGGATGGAAAGTAGGTGTCTGCATTGGAAGGATGAAAAGACAAAGAGCTAGCAAAAGAAGTAATTTGGCTATTTCTGAGAAGTTGGACCCAGGTCCAAATTTTATTTAGCCAGCCAGCTTTAAGGAGTAGCTGTTGAAGAAACATCTTCCAAAGGAAAGGTAAATATTTTGTGGGTGCCTTGTACATAAAACATTATCAGTGATCACAAACTAGCTGTTCCAGCTGCGTGGGGTGGTGAACCTGGTTAATAGTTGTTATCCTGCACCAAGTCGGCTATTAACAGTCAGTGTAAATCTGCTAGTTAGACACCATTTTTGTGCACTCTCAGAAGACTTTCTGGAGTGCTAAAAAAATACGTGGATATAGCCCTCTGAGATGATTCCCATCTCAGCATCCCAGCAGCAGTAAATTGTTTGTACAGAAAATGAGAGAGGAGCTATGCAGAGTTAGTGCATCCAGAGAACTGAGGTGGATCATGTCAGGCCTCTTGGACTGAACAGAGCTGAGGTTATTGAATGCCCCCACCTTGGTTTAAAGCAGCAGGAGCTTACAATTTTATTACTGCCCTCGTTGAGCTATCTTCTAACAGAAAGTTAAACTCCAGTTGAGTCTGTGCTCCAGAATTTTGGCTAAGTATTCCCAAAATGCCTGTTTCTTCTGAAAGACTGTGTGCGGTGTGGCTTTACCTGCCGTCCTCTGTCAGCTTTCAGATGGTGATAGGTGATTAGGAAACTGATTCACCTTGATGGCTCTTTCTGCAGAACACGCTATAAGCCTCTTGCTTTGTTTGCAATCTTTCTCACTCTCGTTTACAAGGTCAGGACTGATGTTTTGGTTGTTTTCCCAGCAGTGTTCTACTGACCCATTTTGTTTTAATCCCCTGATGTCACTGAAATAAACTGAGGAGGGGGAGATTTCAGAACTCGAAACAATTTCCTCTGCTGTTGTGCTCAGCTGCAAATTAATTTGATACTATTATGTAAGCGTAATCATCTACTCTAATCACATCACAAGATTGGGAACAGACAGAAATAACAGAAGGGAACATTCTGGATAGCGAAAGGGAGTCAGTGGAATAGGCTGGTGGTCAGGACTTGAGCTGGAACGCTTCTGAGATTCAGTGTTACCAGTACTCGCTTGTAGCAGTTGTCTCTCTCTGATGAAGACATTGTAGCTGTCTGAGAGTTAGAGCCTTTTGCTCGCTACAGCCTACTAATACTATTCACGGAGTTTTTGTTTTTGTCTCAGGCAGAGAGCTGCAGAGTGCTCAATTTTCTAGTGGAAGAGGGTAGAAAAAAGTGCCAGCATTCTTTGATCGTGTTCTTCATATGTTTATCTGCATTTTATGAGTTGAATGTGAGATCTCGTGCTACCACTCTGTATCCCCACTGGTTGTCCTTCTCAGAGTAAACAGATTCGTAACTGAGAGCAAATAGGCACATGGGCCTATAGTCCTCTCTCTAAAATGTCTCTTTGATTAATGTCACTATCAGGAGCTTACTGGCAGATGTTTCATTAAATCTTTTCTGAGTGCAGTTAGCGTCTTGAAATGAAAGCTCCACATCTTTCATTCAAGCGGAGATCAGAGAAAAGATAGTGTTTTTCCTTGCAGATGAGTTTGATATTTATAGGTTTTTCTTCTGCCGGTGATACTCTGGGTACGAAGTTTCCCTCTTGCAGCCTGTGGCAGAACCATGCAGTGTGAACTTCAGGACCGGGGAGTTCTGTGTGTACGAAGTGTGCAGACTTGGGACCCCACTTTGGTCGTTGTCTCTTTCTGGTTTAGATGTAACAAAAGTTCATGTTGTGTAAATGCAATGCAATCTGCATTCCAGCTTGGCCTCAGAATGAGTGAACGCAGATGTTCTCTGCAGCATGCTTTGACCTCCTTAGCATAATTTCCTCTGGAAAAGTAAATGGAGGAGAGGGGATTATGAAGCAGAACAATATGTTTGAAGGCCTGATGGAACCAAGCCTGAGCTCTGAGGCCTTTGCTTTTATTCCTGATATTGATTAGCACTGTAGCACCACACAAACAACCCCACTGACTTACTTGGTTTTTAGATCCTCAAATGAGAACATCCCCATCACCCTTAGCCCATTTAAAATAAAGACCCTGGAAACTCATGGAGTTCTTCAGATGTTGAAAAGCAGAATCTGACGCTGGGACTGTATTCGAAAGCTTTCTACTTCTGACCCCTTTGTTAAAGCCAGCTGAACACCACTTGCCCTGCCAGGTCATTGTGGCAGAACCTAAACGATGCTTTGGAGTCACTTAAACTTATATTCCACTTTTTGCTTCATGTGATATTTTAATTTTTATTTCTTTTAATTAGGAATGTGGCAGAATGCACAGAAAAATAGAAAGCACAGGTGCTTAGAGTTACATGAGATTTTATTGGTATTTTAAAAGCTAAGCTGTTTATTAGAGTAGAAAGATCGTCTGTTGCATTAAGCAGTGTAATGTGTCATAGAGTGCATAGGTAAGGAGTTATAAATTTTATTGTCTAGGATGCTGCCCAATTTAATGCCCAAAAAATCGTTACTGCCTAGTGGTGGCCTAGTTTCTTTCAGAAATTAATTGGTAATGGAAAAACAATATCTCTTAGAAGATTTAACCGTGAACTGACCTTGCAAACACCTGCTATTAAATCTGGAAGAGAAGAGCTTTTCGGAGAGGCAGAGCATGACAAGGAGAGCAGAACGACAGGTGACCTTATTGCCATAGGTACACAAATGACTCAGACTTTCTTTGCATGTGCAAGAACCTGATGTTTGAGTGCGATGTTGAAAACACATGTGCTTGATGGGCAAAGGAAGAGTTTCCTTGTGACTCAGTGTCTTGTCAAGCCCAAACAGGATTAGCAAACATTGGTTACCTTGTGGGAAGCCTTCAGAATAGGAGCTGGGGAGGCTGAAGGGACGCAGTGGAACTAACTTGAAAATAGAGTTGTTATGGAAAATAGACGGATCTGTTCAAAGAATATCAATTTCTGTGCAACAAGATTCTTCATTTAGCAGGTTTCCGCTATACAGTAAAGGACATTACCATTTCAAAGGCCCCAATAAGCTTCTGGCTAGCAGAACCAGCAGCATTATTTCATTACAGGCTCTTTGCTGAAATTGAGTCTTCCTGCCGTGGTTTGGACTTTTACTCTGCATAAGTATAAAAGGCTTTATTTCTGGCATGCAGTCTTAACAAAGCAATTACTGTTATTTACCTCTGTTCACTCAGGGAGAACCATTTCACAGAGGTTGTGCTGCATTTGACGAAACCTAACAGTATTGTTACTCCTGCCTTTAATGATTTCCCAGGCTCTGGTTCACATCAAGGAATAGGAATGGCCTTTCCAAACAAAACCGTAAGCCTTGACAGGGTGAGAGTTTTGTATTCTAAATGGACAGTCAAAGTTCTTGCACAAGATCAGTTTTTACTTTACATGCCTCTGAAGCTCTTTTATTTTGTTAGTCTACTTTTTGTGTAGGGTTATTATGCTTTTGAATGTATGGCTTGTGTATTGTGGTTTCCACCTCCACTGGGCAGTTAAGTGTTTAGCGTTGTTCAGAGGGTTTAATGACCCTTACTTTAAATCTGATGGTAATTTATAAAAAGACCCTACAGAATGGAGTGTACAACCTCAAGTGTTCCCCTAGCTAAAAATGTCTGTGGGGACAGTAAGTGATACTCTTTTTCTTTTTTCTTTTTGCATCTTAACCTTTCTTCTCAGACAAAGTTTCATTTTCAGATCTATGTTTTGACTGACGATCAGTGAATACTCAGGAATAAATTACACCTACCTGTGGAAAATATACCTACTGTCAATGCAGTGTAACTGGAGGCAAAAACCCTGAAAGAAGACAGTCATGTAGAGATCATGAGCTTGAATGTATGACAACTAATTTCTCTGTACACAAATATGTCAAAATCTCATAAACTGATCATTAGAAAACGCTATAGACCTTACATGTATACCCATTTGTGGAAATTATTATGAAATGAGTGCTCTAAAGCAACAAAGGGCATGGGGAAATAATCTTGCCCACTAGAGCTGTTGCAGATACGGTCTCATGGCTAACTTTTAACAAAACACGTGGTGAGCAGGGGATGACTTGAGATTAGGCAACCAAAGAGAACACAGACTGTGCAAGTGAAGAATTACATCACAATGGGATTTCTCTTGAATAGCTGAGCCCGTGCAGTGCCAGGTAGATCAGTACAAGTCCTACAGGATGATTTCATGTGCAGTCTCTGTCACGTGAGGTTGTGTGGGAGAGAAGGGCCAAACCTTGACTTCCTGTGTTTATGTTGAAGCTCGAGGGGCAGAGGTTTCAGCTGCTGTCACTCTGCCTCTTGGAGGGGGCTCTGCTCCTGGTAGCTTGTGTTCATTTTTCACTCACAGTAGAAGCTTTGAGAAACAGGAATCATTGGCCTTGTCTCAGAACCAAAGGTAGTGCAAGTGAGGAACACTGAAACATACTGTTTGCATGAAATGACGTCTTAGATTATTTTGAAAAGCACAGGGCTTTTACAATTATTTTTGTCGGGAAGTTTTTTGGGGTTTTTTTTCCAATTCTTTTTCCAACAAATCCCAGAAACGTTTTTACTTTTTTATATTCTCATCCGTATTCGATAAGAGATTGAGAAGTTGGTGAAAAGGAAGTACAAGACACAATTAAGAAGACTTCGTCCCAAACTTAGTTCTAGTGGGTTTCCTGTTTGCACTGAAATGAATGGTAAGAGGATATGGAGTGTGTTTTACAAGCAGCCGAAGCAGGCTTGAGCCTCACTCCCAAGTTGCTAAATATCCTCCAGGTGAGACAAGGAGCACACCACCCAAAGCCGGAATTTGGTAAGGCAAGTGCTCGCACTCGAGGAGATTGGCAGTCCCCTGAATACAGGACATCGTGCACCCTCTACATTCACTTAAAAACTGGCTCTGGTGTGTAGTAGAATGAGCTCAGTCTCTTCCAGTAGTTGAATTTCAGTCATTTTGCAAAAGTCTTTAATCCATCCTTCAGTGTTCTTTTTTAATTACAAACATACATGTAACCAGTCAGGGAGCAGGACCATCCCCCTTGGGTAAATAACCAAGTACATGGCTGTGATCTGGGAGACTGGATCCTGACTGGAATGGCAGTGGTTTGCTAATTTACCTTTACATCTCAAAAGGTCAAACTCCTCTAAATCAAAAGTGGATTCATGAAAGCCAAAGCCTATTCATAACTAGGAAAAAGGGAGAATTTGCCACAAAGATTATTCTCTATGAACAGTTCACTCAGGTCTACTTTGCATATTACAGAGTCTGTAACTAAAATTCTATTTCTCCTATCCAGAGAGATTTCAATGAGTGTCAGTTGTTTATAGGTCACAGTGATTCACTTCTGTAAACACAGTGGCTGCAGAGCACACCTGGTGACATTAATGGCTCTCTTCCTCCAGTCTGGCAATGCTACTTAAAAGTCACTGAAGCTGAAGTCAGGTCTGAAAGCATTTCTGAAAGCAAATGAGCCAATTACAGCAGAATCAGAAGAAAATCAGCTGCAATTGGAAATGCATGAAAACAGTTTAGTCAGCTGCAGATAGCATGCTGGGAAAAAAAGGTGTTTATGGGAGAGCAGTTACTCTCAAGGCAACTGCATCAAAGGCTTGGACTGCCTGTAGCTTGCCTGTTTATAGGCTCTGCCAGATGCATCATGTGTGAGTATTTCACCAGTTACCCAAATGTCCTTACCTGCCTTGAGTGTCGTTTAGACAGAGCAACCTAGTTAGAGAGCACAGTGTCAATTACTGCTAATCTCACTTAATTTTCTTTGGAATATTCACCAATTAGTATCTTTCTCTCTTCCTGCTTGGCTTTCTCCCTTGCCAATTTTCAAGTTATGTCACAGGATTGCCAATGAAATGTAAATCTGCGTAGCCTGCTCTGCCTTTCAGTGTCATTTGTGTGAGCTCAGAGCTTTATCTAAACAGGAAAAATGTTTCAGCTCTAGTAACCAGGCCTGCATTTTCCCAGGCCCATATTTTGAGTGTACACTACCCAAGACAGCATTTCTCAGTTCGTACGCAGGGTGAGGGTCTTCAGAGCAAAGGAGAGTCTTATCTGGGCTCTTATCTCTTTTGGTGTGAGCGTGCTCAGAGAAGGGAGGAACAGAGCGGTCTCAGGAAGATACACAAATCCTCTGAGCTTTGATACTCTTGCACTGAGCTGGGGGGAATATCTTATGTGGTTTCTTTGGTTTTTTTGTCCTTTTGACAACTTCAGGACAACTTTGATAAACTGAAATTCTGAGAACGGTAGGTTTGTTTGCTGTGCAAAAAGTAGGTGAACTGTAGTTCAGTGGTTAAAAATCCCCACAAACCTCAGAAGTTAAATTTGATTGCAAAGCAGCTTTATACCAGGAGTAATTCCATTGTCAGTAATCCAGGTAACAGGCTTGCTTGGCTTTGGATAACCAATAACAAAGCTAGGGGAGATGAAGTGGGCCTATGCTTAGGTTGCCTAACATTTTAAATGAGATTTCTTTTTTTTTTCCCCCGTTAGAATAACACATGTATTGTTTGCAGAATGCTTTTGCAATTCAGCAGGGAGAAATTTATGTAAAGAAATGTTTCATCTGTATTCTGTTCAGTTTTATTTGAGTTAAAGTGTTAAAATTATTGCCTCCCGTTTTTGTTTTATGCTGCACAGGAGGGAGTTGAGAGCCTGTTTATTTAACAAATGAGTGAGAGAAGAATCGGGTTCTAGCTGCCATCAGCATTCAATACATGCTGAAGGCTGCAGAAAACCCAGCAGGAAGATGCTTTAGTGTCTGCAAAGATCAGTGTCCCATCTCAGTAGTTCCTGGAGGTGAGGCTCCCACCATGCCTGCTTCTTGGGGAAGAAGTAGAATAGGGGTTCCATGTGTTTGCTGGCAGAGGAAAACAAAAATTTAACACACAAATCTCCCACCCCTGATTTCCAGGCTGATATTTGTCACTGTAGAGTTTCCTTCAGACTTTATTCCTTAGCGTAAATTTAGCCTATATTTAGCTGACTGGTACTTTAGGCTTATTTCTCACATGATTCCTGAGAGAGCCACATCGTGAAACTCTTTTACCTCAAACCAGAAAATACATGTTGCACACCTTTGAGAACAAATGTGTCCTGGGCAGGAGACAGCCCTGTTGCTGGGTTTTTGTAGCACCACAGGGCAGCCCAGCAGCAGTAGTTTCAAGAAGGCCCCCACACACCAAAAACCTCTTTAAGAACATTTCCAGTGAGGATTACTTTTTTCCGTATCAGTCAGCCCCAGTCCATGTGGTGGAACTTACATGCACAGTGGATTCACCATGATTCTTTTTTTAAAAGGGAGCCATTTAATTGAGCCAGCAATTATTTTACATACACACCAGAAGAAGTCTGATAATCCCTTTAAGTTTTGTTTCTTATGCAAATTGGTCTTCTGACATTGTTATTTTCTAGTTATTGCCAAATGTCTTTATATTTTTTAAGTTCTCTAACTGCAATCAATACCTGTTCTTTATAATGGAGATTCTTTTTGCTAGCAGTGGTTAAAAAAAAAAAAGAAAAAAAATCAATAGCAGGTAGTCTCTCTTGGTGGCAATTACCCTTCCTAGGTCTTCTTGTTATATTCATAAAAGCAATAGTTGAAAGCAGGTGAATTAATCCTTTATTTGCTTCTGTCAGTCACAGAAAAGTGTTTCCATGTCAGGCTTCTGGCGAGACAAGAGGGCTCTATTTAACCATAGAGGCAGAAAATTCCTCGCTACTTACTGTGACTGCTGAGTATGCAGGTGCTTAAGCAGGCACCACCTTCAGGTACCCAGGGCAAAAGTGATAATAACTGCACAACTTTGAACAAAGAAAACTTTGAATATCATTAGTTGCAGGCTGTGAACGCACAGCCTGAGTGGGCATAACAGGGTGTGCTTGCTCAACATTCAGAGCTGACCTACACTTCATTCATAACGTGGCCATTTATGCCGTTTCCTGGTGGTTCCAAGTGTTACCTGTTTACTGTTTTGCTCTCAGTTATTTGTTTGAATATGAAAGGAAGGCATTCGGAATGATAGGTCATTAATGAGGTGATTCTGTGCTTCATTCCACTGCTGGCTGTGTTACTAGCTTGTGAGATAAGCCAGCAAAAAGAAAACACACTGACTAGTGTGACAGTTTCCTGTGACAACATCACTACAGCCGCAGCCAGTATTTCTGAATCAGAGATGGTACATTAAATAATAATTACTCCCTAATTCCATAACTTCAGTTTCAGCTGCCTGGTGGTGCAGGCTGCAATAGACGCTTACACTTGCCTTCAAGTTCAGTTTTTAGGATTATCTGAGGAGTGCAACCATCAGTTCAAATTATTCAGTGACTATATTAAATATTGTCACATGGAAAATAATAGGAATAGGAGAATATTGAATGCCTCAGGGTGATGTGACTTTCATTTTATTAAATATTGATTGAGAACATGCTTTTAGGTTAAGATAGGGTTTCAAAGGAACAAAAAAGGCTTGAGATTTTCAGACAGGCCTACTCCCATTTTAGGATGTTCTATTCTTACTCATTTTCCAGGGAGGTAGCATTCCTTTTTCCTGAGTTCTTACGCAGATATTTTGACTGATCTGGGAAGAACTTCTGGCATTATTTGCTCTCTGCAAACTATTACCATGCCTAGACAACATTTCTTGATGCAGAACTAAAGTTTGGGGTTTGCCCTTTAATCAGGGTTTAATTCTTGCTTTGAAAATAATACCTTCTTTGGTTCACCAGCAGGAAATCAGTGTTAATCACCGGGATTGCCTTTTGGTTTTTACTGTTGTTCTGTTTCCTCCAGAGGAGTAATATATTTTTCCAGAGAGTACATTCTGCTGACCACACAGTACAGTCTCCAGATTTCTGTGAAGCTGATGTTTCATAAACCATGTAAGCCAAAACCCTCAGGCCCTGTCTTTCTGTAGTAAGGTGGTTGTTAAAAGATGATAAGAAAACATGCCTGCTCCCACGGCACAGCCTGTGGAGGAAGCCTTAGAGACTGCCATCCTTAGATTGGCCCTGGCTTGGGAATAATGCCCTCCAAATGTTAATTATCTGAGAATCTGGTGACCACTAAGAACTAATTACCAAGGTGCCTTACAGATACATGAAGAACATTTGAAACAGAGGATAACTTCATACCATGCTCCAAAAATTCAGTTAGAAGTAATTTCTGCTGTTATGAATCTTTGTTCATACATCTGAATCTAAAGGGGAGCACATCTGCTTTTTCATCTGCAGAGAGGATGTATGACTAGAATGAATCCGAAGGATCAAGGGAAAAAATAAGTGATGTCTCTAGAGTCCTTCCTTTGAGGGCAGACTTTAGACAGGCTGTTTTCTGGATCTTTTCAGTCCTCCAGATTGGTTGCAGAGTCCATTTTTTAAACATTTTCGCTGCCAGATTTTCACGTGAAATCACTGCATGTGTCAACATCTCACGTTAGTTTGGGATTTAGTGCTGGTTTCATACATAAACGAGAAGCCTTCATCCAGGGGGGAGCACCTTCTCCTGGGCCTTGCTTCTTTTCCGCAGCTTGGCAAGAACTCAGACTTGTTTCTAAGTCATTGGAAATATCATTGCAATGTGTGCCCAGTTGCCCAGGAATGTAGGTGAGCCCAAGCAGGGGTCTGCTATGGAATGAAGGTATGTTGAGAATTTAGTTTGCTGACTTGAGTAATATCCCACGTTTATTAAATGAAATATGAAATACAGATGGAAGTCATCACAAAGATGTATGGCCAAGTTTGACTGCTGAAGTGGGTGCAACACACTGATTTATATTGGAGATTAATTTCACTCCTAAATAGAAGAGACTTTTGGGGAAAGAAAAGGAGTGTACCACTCAGCACTGTCAGAATAAAAGGAAATCAATGTGCTAATTGGAATGACTGATGACAAAAAATTCAACTATCTAAATATTTTGTCTTATTTCTTTATAAACGAGAGTTCAACTGCTATGTGAAAAGTAGCTACAAACTCTGAAATAGCTGTTCAAGAACAACTGGCAAGAATTAGCAATCAAATCATTGTACATGTGAAAGTTATTACAGCTAAAATAAAAAAAATTTAGATCAGGGTTAATTATAAGATGATGCAGTAGTATAATTAGTATTCTTCCTATGGAGGATTATGGGTCCTTCTAAATGCCCTTTTTGATTGCCTTCTTCCCTTTTTTAATTTCCTCCTTGTCCTTTTTGATTATCTACCCCATGACCCTCAGGGCTCCTAAATGTAATACAATTGGAATAACATTTTTGTTAGAGGTGTTTTTTTATATAGGCTATTAACCTCTTGCTTACCAAGCACTGAGAAATTTTTTTCTGTGAGAGCTCCAGGAACCACAGAGGGATTTGCTGGAATCCCTGGAGTTTTTATGTAGTGCAGCTTCTTGCCTGTCCCAAAGCAGTCTCCAAGGATATGTCAGGAACTGATCTGCATGAGAATGAGCAGAGAGAGAGGAGAACTTCCTTGGGGTGTATTTTACATCTTGGCAAGATAAGATCTAGTGGATCTTTGATATTTCCGAGGCTGCTTCAGTGGTCTGACTCTGAGCATTAGGGTTTAATGTGAAAGACTATTGTCAATTATCCTTTAATAGGAATTTTGGAATATTCTTTCTTATTATTATTACCTTAAAGAGCAATAGGCTGAGGTGTTTTTCCAGAGCGTACGTTTCTCACTTCTTTGGTATGCTTAAGAGGACGGCAGGGCCTAACACTTCAGTCCATTTTGGATCCCATGTAAAACAAGAGTTACTTCCTTTTTATGTTTCCTGCAGGTGGACTAATAATTAATATTTTGCTGCTCAGTAAACATTCCTATTTTGTACATTTCTCTTGGGGCTGAATTTTTTATGGAGGTTCAGTCTGTTGGGAAGGAACATTGTACCTGGACAGTCAGATGTTGTTATTTTCCTGAGGTGCCTTTCAGTTAATATTGTTCAGTGAATACTATAGAGCCAGTGGGAGAGGCACCTCAAAATACGGAGTGCTGGTTACTGATGAAACTAAGTCTTGCAAAGAGACATCCATCTCTGTTTATAAATTCTTGCCTGTTTCAGGCATGGGCTAGAGCTCTGGTAGTTTCAGATATTGTTATCCTCTACTCATTGTCTGTTTTTCCAAGCTTGAATAAACTTGTACTTCAGGTGTGCGAGTGAGGTCTTGATTTCACTTGGCCAATACTGGTCATAACTTTGCTGTGCAAATCTGAATTCATAAACAAGGAAAGCACAATGAGCTCTCTTTAAATTTACACTGTTTGTAACTAATACTGATGATTTCTTGTCTGTACTTGGGGTTTGCATGAGACTTGTTGAAATGAGGAAATGCAGGTTCCTACCTTCTCGACTACATCCCTTCCTCTAGGCAGTCTCTCGAACAAAAGCATCATGTGCGTATCTTCAGTTCAGTCTCTTTGCATGGCCGAAAAGATAGGACTTAAAACATCATTAAGTTTTCTCTTTAGGATGCTCAGCATTTTAATGCTTTAAATGGAAAGGTCATTGCTTTTCACTCTGCCAGTAATGCAAGTCAACTGAATGACACCAGTTCTCAGTGCATCCCAAATGGGATGTTACAACTGATGGGAGATTTGTAAACAGATGAAATATTTAGGCTCTCTTTTTAACAAAGACTCTATTAAGACTTTCGCTGAAACATTTTGATGCAGTCTTTATATAGAGGCAGTTTCTCTGTTGGTGTTTCTGTGCAGGTGTTTTGCCAGACAGATTCGTTTAAGGGTCACACAGGTGGCATTTCAGCACAGTGATGCTAATCTGGTGGCATTAAACCAGATTCATTAATGCAGGTAGCGGATGAAGGGAATCAGAAAAGAAGAGAACTTTCTCTTTTAAGAAGAGAAAGTTTTCTACTCTGTGTTAGCTTGTACAAATATTGGTCTGAAATGTCCTTAACCACTTTAATTTTAAAAAGTGAGACTCAAACAGCTTAAGATGTGAAAACACAGTCAAGTAGCAGTAAATAAAGTCTGATTGCTTCGTCACCTCCGGCAGTGCTGGCTTTGACTAAGCAGGTGTGAATGTTAGCATGGAATTGAGTGTGCAGTACCTCATGGATACCTGGAGATGAGCTTTATGATGAAAGGGAGAAGTGATCGTTTTGTTTTCTGAGGTAGGATTACCGTTATGTTTTGTGTTTTTCAGTGTCTATGGTCTGCTTTTCACTGAAGGTAATTATCAAGCAGATACTAGGAAAGCCATATGTTATGAGACATAAAGGTGGGGCCAGGAGAGGAGAAATGACAACCCAGTTAGGAAGCACCAGTTGTTTTGTTTGTTCAGAGAGTTGGGTGCAAGAATGTCATCGCTGCCTATTTAATGCCAGTGTGAAGGAGTTCATATTAGCTCATCTGAAGAAGGAAAGCCAGCAACAAACTCATAAAAAATTTCTGTACAGAAGTAGTATTAGTTGAAGTGTTGGTGTTGAATAGTATTAAAGGAAGCAATCCTAGCCAAAGTTAGAAG
Source organism: Rhagologus leucostigma (assembly GCA_013397725.1). Taxonomy (NCBI): domain Eukaryota; kingdom Metazoa; phylum Chordata; class Aves; order Passeriformes; genus Rhagologus; species Rhagologus leucostigma. The sequence continues at coordinate 524,603 of VZTD01003298.1, read as the reverse complement.
CAGCAGCACAGTTGCTCTTTCATGTGGAGAAAGATACTGATGGTATTTTTGAAAAAGTGTTGCAAGATAAAATTAGTACTTTCTTGAATGAGATTAAGTGCACCTTACTGCGCTTTGTGATATTTGATACATTTTTTTTGAGGAAGGAATGTCTTCCTTTTCTTTTAGTCTAGAACTTTCATGCCAATAGTGTATTTGTGTCACATGGACAATGTACATTTGCTGTAAGTCATTGGCTGCCATGCTTAAAACGTTCTTGGGTGTCTGTACTCACTTTGAAGTATTTTAGAATGAAAAGACTGGTTTTTCAGGCTGCCAAACCTGGAAGTTTAGGTAGGAAGGCTGCTGGGAAGTTTTCCAGTGCTGCATCTCTGCTGAGATCTGGGCAGTGCTGGAAATGAGTAGCTTGGCCATGGCACCAGTAAACTCTACACCTTTATACTGGCATGTCCCAGTTAGAGAGAGCTGAGCTAGGAAGTTCTGGAGCACTCTTTTCTTACAGCCCAACTTTAGTTTCATCACTCCTCCTCTTCTCTCTCTGGTTCTGTCTCAGAATGGAGTGGTACTTTTGGTTGGTTTGTGTTATGCTTGTGAAACCGAAAGAAGGAAAAGGAGCAGACGGTGCGTTGTTCCTGGAATACGCTGGCAGCGTGCTCTCGAGATGAAACAGCTGTGTGTGCAGAGCTCACAGCTTGGGTTCCTGGGCCCAGCGTGCCCTTGCCTTGCTTTGCTGGATTCTCTACTTGATTCCAAAATGAGTGATTGCCATTTCCATTTTTCCTGCTTATAAAAAACACCTTCAGCCAAAGATGAAGAAGGAAGTAAGGAAACAAAAGACTGCTTAAATTCTGCATTTTTAGGGAAGCAGTAGACATTCCCCTCATTTTAAGACTTTCTTATTCTGTGTTAACCAGAATAAATAACGTTTCACTTTCCCCGAAGGTTGTGAAACGATAGAGGCTCTCTTGCTCTCAGATAGTGAAGGTTGTTGTGCAAATCTGCCAGCATTAAAGGCTAGGTGTAGACTCTGCATACACTGCCTCTGCCAGCCAAGGCTGACCATGGGTTAGAGTTTGCCATGTGCATTACATCCGCAATGCCTGGAAAAGGGGTGAGGGTGGGAGTCTACATTCCAGCCAGTCCTCTTGTGTGGCTCAGTTTTTGGTTTGGCAGGAGAGCTAACGTGAACAGGAGTGTTTGGGCGTGTGGGTGATTGAGGGGCTAACTTGAAAGCACAGCTGTAAGAAACCCACCCAGGAGTCTGCCAAGGGATTTCTGCGGGCTAGGCCTGCCTGTGTTCAAGGCCTGATATCCTCTGTGCCAGCCAATGTCTTGCCAGCCTCCAATTCAGTAAGAAATTGGCCTTTGCTGTTGTCTGAAAAGTTGCTTGTGAAGAAAATTGATTAAACAATTTTTATTTTTTAGGGTTTTGGGGTTTGGTTTAGTTTTCTGGTTCTGTGATTTTGGTTTTCATTTGGTTTGTGGGGTTTTCTGTGTTCATGGGTGTTTTTTTTCCAGTTGAAGTATTTAAGCTCCCATGTTCTAGACATGAAAGAGTTGTGAAAATGCATTGGCCTGTATTCCTTAAAATCTGTGCTTTTAATTTCTTTCTTAATAAGCTGGTATAACTCAAACGTTCTTTTGTGCTTTCTAGTTTGTTGTTAAATAAGCAATTTGTACTGGAGCTCCATAAGGCTTGAGGAGCATTGTGAGGGAACACATGCATAGTTGTTCATCTTCTAAGATGTAGATCAAAAGAATGATCAGTATTTTGTATGAAACAGATTGTCTTGTGCACAGTAATTTGTGAAGGAGACATGAAGTGAGGAGAGGACAGGCCCAGAGTTTCCTTGTGACCTGTGCTGTCCCTGCCTGTTTTCCAGCGGTTGTGCTGCAGGGGAGCCAAGTTCCAGCTTGGAAGGAGGTGTGAGGATCAAGGTCTTCAAAGACCTGAGTCAGGCTGCTTGTTGTGCATCTAAAGGAAGGAATTAACATCTGCCAAGAGTGAAAATGAGTGACGAGTGTTCCTTTTGGCAGGGACACTGCAGTGCGTGCTTTTGAAGAGAAAAGCCTTTTTTAGGGTCGGGGGAAAGTGATGGTTCCTTGTTTTGGTACCTGTCCTTGTGGTTCAGTCCCAAATTGAAAAGCCAGATTAATTCCAGCATGCTTTGCTTGACCAACACAGGCAGATAATGCTTCTGGTACCTGCACTGTTTGCAGCCTTATCAAAACAGAAAAGCACAATCACTGTGTTGGGTGGTGTGTTGGTCACCTATGCTGCAGTCAGGACTCAGAAGGTTCTAATTTGACATAAAATGGGGGGAAAAAAATGGTGTACAAGACAATTTTCCCCAAATTGAAACTCGCAAAAGATAAGGAACACTGCTCGATACAGAAACCACAAAAGCTGGGAAATTACAAATTACAGTTATTAGTCATTCTTTACTGGCAAGAGGAGGCAATAAAAACCCCCAAATGTTCAAATATGGTGTGGCAAATAAAGTGACTTTTCTTAATAGACGAAGCAGCAGTGGTAGGGTCTGTTCATCTCGAAAATGTTGTGTGTGATGAGCAGACACCAGTGGACTGCCCTTTTGAGAAGGTTTTGGCATGCACAGAGTTCTTCTATTCCTTTGATAATAACTCGTTGCTATAACTGTAGAGTTGGTCTCCTCTACGTTTTCTCTGGCTGCGCTCTGGGTGTGAGAAATGATCTGTCTTTGTGACTTTCAAAAATTTCAGCTCTTTATTATGGCAACTCTTTTACCCATAAGAAGAAGTTGGGCAAACCTTGAGGTCAGCCCAGTTTTTCTGAAGATATGACAATTTAGCAAGGATATTTGCTTATGCTCTGGATATAATGAGGAATAGTATCCCCTTGAATGAGGTTAAGTTATGTAGTGTTTAAACAACTAGAATGCATTATTAAAAAGTTTGATGAGCAGAGCGATGTCTGTTCAGTGCATGGAAGCATTCCAGACAGAAAGGAAGGTAGGAGGCTGTGCTGGATGAAGCTCTTAACAAGCTGGTTTTTCAGAGATTTTTCTGTGGACCAAAGAACATGAAAGCTGTGTTTAAAAATTTAAAGCCTTGATATGTTCCAGTTCTGTGGAGCAGCAGAAGGAAGAAGCTTTTTACAGTGCTATAATTCCCTATCCAGCAGCTCTGTAAATTAAGATGTTTATGAGAGCTGTTTGTACTTGATGGAATGCACGTAGACTTGGTCATTAATTATTGCTTTTTTCCCTCAGTTATTATTTGTATTCAGTGGGTCATGTGGTTATGATCCTGCTGGTGTCAGTGCAGTGAATGCACTTTAACTTCCCCAAGAAAACCCCTACCCAAACCCTTTCACCCCTCCCTGTTTGTCTTTCCAGAGGCTGAGAATTTTGTAGGAAAAATATTCAGCAACAGTGAGTTATGGAGCTTTTTTCCAATGCAGTCATTTAACAACTTCAGGCTGGCAGTGATCCCATCCACCTTAATCCTCTTCACACTTTGCGAGCAGTCAGCCGAGAGCGAGAGAGCACTAGGGCTTAATAGACTGCAGTGTTTGAACTATGGCATTTGTGTTCAGGTTCCAGAACTGGTCCTAAGTGCCTAGTGAAACCCTACAGCTTTGCTGTCATTAATTAGAGACTCCCTTCCACTGATTTGTGGGAAACATTGGCCAACATGTTCTTTCAGCTCAGTAAATATTTATACAACTCGTGTATGATTTTTAGTAATGAATACAGCTCATTTTCAGTGCGTCCAAAGGAGGCTCTTTCCAAATATTAACAAATTCCTTGTGTGACCCGTGCTGAACATGGCAATTCAGGTTACGAAAAGTTAAATATAAATCTGGTCTGTTTTTGAAGGTTTTTTTTGAATTCCGCTTTGCCATGTCATACTTTTTCGTTATATTTGCCAGAAGTTTGAGGGGAAAATGGAAAAAGCCCGCAAACAAACCAACAATGGATAGCAATTACTAATTTAAACCAACTGGGCACTACTGTCGTTGTGTATCTGTCAGCTGAATGTTGTGCCGTGATGCTTCTAGTTAGAAACCTATCAGGACATGTTTATATGAGTTTTCTGGGGTGTATTAGCACCTTTCAAACTTGATTGTGTTTGTCCTCACTGATAGAATCCCTGTGAGGCAACATAAGCCCTGTAATGCAGATGGGGAACAGAACTTGAATGCCTGCATCATGGATGCGTCCAAATCCTTGCCTTGGACACACTGACCAAATTGTGTGGGAAAATACCCATCCAGCTATTCACACATGTGGACTGAGCTGCCTATGAAATGCACGAATTAAACTGAGCGCCGAAACATCAAATTCCTTTTTGGAAATAGCACTGGAGCTGCTTGGAGAATTGGTCCAGTGTTCTTAATTAGTAGTTTGTGGATTTGTGCTTTCAAAATTCTCCCAAATTACTTTTTGGGGGTTTTTTTAGTTGTCTCTCCAGTGTCCTTTCCTTACCTTTTGTTTCAAGTGTTTCAATGCTTGGTTGCGTCTGTGCAGTGCTACTGATGTTACCAGGTAAAGTGTTATTTTTATGTGAAGTGTCTTAGGCAGGAGTTTCTCTAAGCTTCTCGTTCTTTAATGTACGTAGTTTGGAGATATAAGAAAACAAAAACACCTTAACTCTTCAACGATTGATAGAACACTCAGTTCCCTTTTTCCTAGGGATACTTGGGTTAGCATAAATATTTGGGCACAAGAGAATGCTAAACACTCTTTGTCCAGTTTACTGCACTGTGGTGAGATAGACCTGTAGTAATATTTCTTAAAAAGTAATTTCTAAGGTAGCAAGGCCTTGTATTTAAGACTGTAGAACACAAGAGCCACTCGGAGACATCCCATCACTTTTTAATGCATACCTTGATATAACTATAGTGAGCATGCGTAATTAATATCTTTTTAGTGTAGCTCATCCTAGTTTTTTTTTCTTGATCAGTTTATTTCATGTATTAACTAGTAGAGATGTTTACCCAGAAGCGTTTGTTGTAGGCAGGCTGTATTTCCTCAGAAGAGAGCATGATAAACTGTGCTGTGTGCCTTAAGGCACATACCGAATCACACAGTTCTGACCCAGCAGGCCAGAGTGTGCTGTGCCTCATCCCATACTGGCTGTGTTGAAGTTAATGGGTGGGTTTTTAGCATGTGGAGTGTGTGGTGGCCCCACAGAAACTGGAATCCTTCAGCTGTGAAGTCCTCTTTGAAAACAGTTAAAAAGCCCGATACCTGTTTCATTAGTTGGTGCCAAATCTGACAGCAGCCAGGTGTAAAAGAAGGGGGAATGCTGGATTTGTTGTAGGAAGGATGCACAGTAGTGGTGACTTCAGTTTCCTCAGGAACAGATAGATAATGGAAAGTGAATCTTCAACTATTATCAAGCAGTTGATGTACGGAGGAAGCATTCGCTCTTTCTGTCTGCAGGTTATAGGAACTCCAGGAACCTTAATTAAGTACCTAACCTTAAACTAAGTTGCATTTCCTTTCTTTATGTGCCAAGGCCCAGCTGCAGCAGCTCTGGGTTAGTCAAGGCACATGAGCACGACTGATTTCCATGCTGTGGTGTTTGGATCCAGCCTGGGAACTGGCAGTGCTCAACCACCCAGCTGATGGCCCAGCTGAGCTGCCAGGGGATCCTCCTGGCTGTGAATTGGCAATTCTTGCCTTGATCTCCAGCTAGGGATCACATTTCAGCCAGTACGACTCGTGTGTTGCTGAATTTTAGTATTCTAAAATGGTTAGTTGCGAAATTTTCTGTGTTCAGCGAACAATCATAAACCCACCTGTAAGGATAATCATCTGTAATTTCAGATTTTTAAAAATGGAGGCTTTTTCTATTAAATTACATTCTTCCTATATTTTGTCTTTTGAAGAATAAGAGGAAGAGGTTTGTTGAAGTTGCCTACTGTTTGGTAATATCTTAGATAAACTCTGTTTTAATGCAGGAAATGCAAGAAATCTGAAACAGATACAGTTTTCTTACTGACCGTGTACCAGCTGCATTCAGGGCTTTTGTTGACTACAGTTGGCAGTCGCCTTGGCCCTTTCAGAGAGACTAACACTTCACTGCTTAAAATGTAGGAAGTCATTTAAGCACTTGAAATGTTTGGATGAGAGTTTTCTTTAAATCAGTGAGACAGCTTGTGAGTTAGAAGTCAATTTTCTTGATGAATGAGCCTGAAGAGCTCTCGACCCGCCTTTAGATCTCGTTCATGCTGCTGTGAGAGCAGTGGCAGGGGAGGCATTTGCCCTGCTGCAGCTTGTTGGATTAAAGAGAACCCTTTGGTAGCAAATGTTGTCAATGCAGCAACTTTTGCAAGCACTAAATTTACTTATGAGAAATTCCTTTTTAATTGCCCCAGGACAACCCCTTGCATGTCGTGCTTTTGCCTGGAGAAAGTTTTTACATGGAAATAATTTTTTTTTTTTTAAGATGGTATAGAGGATGTCTAGAGTTTGTCAAGCCAATTGATCCTCCGGGGAATGTGCTGACTTTCAGTATGTATGGAGGATTTTTAAAGCAGCTGAGCAAAATCCCTTCTCAGATAAGACGCTTTCTATTTTGTCAGTTAAGAGCATCTTCAAATCGAAATAGCTCAAATATAATCAAATCTCTCTTGCTCAATCCCTTGCCTTCTCCTCCCAACCCCCTACACAAGCCATCCCCAAAAGGATAATCCTGGCAGTGATGTCATTAGAATGAATTTACAGACCAGTGCTCAATTTTCTTGTCTTGAGCTTCAGTTGCTAATGCTGTAAATTTGAGCTGTGTATGTAAAGGAGTCAGGTTATGCCTTTTTCCCACCCTTGTTTAATTTCCCTGGAGCCCTGAGAATAAATAATTAGGGATTATTTGGATATTTTCATGCCTTTTTTTTTTTCCCGGTACACAGCTTCGTATTGCTTCCAAACATTTGTAAAAGCTCTTGCTGTATTCCTGAGGGAATCCTTGTCTTCAGGGAGCAGAAGGTTTAAGGAAAGAGTTTTGCTGGCTAAATGTGGTAAAAGATAGTTACAGTTTCTGGTAGGTGTTGTGAACGGTGATACAAAGTACAGAATAGACTGAAAAATAATGTATTTTAACAAAATTTCTCTGTTTTCTCAAAATAAAATCTTTTCCTTGTGACTTTCCCCAGTGGTTTTGAGCTCTACAGAATATTTTGTAGGTGTTAAGAAGCATGAACAGATAAAATTGACCCAAACATATCAAGAATCAGAATCCACCTTAGAAACATTACCATAAGGACTGACAAGGCAAAGAGAGGAAGAAACAGGCTGAATTAGCCTATTTGTTGGTAGAAGGTTGTAATATGTAGGAATAATGCAAATTAGTGCAGTGGTTGCACCGTCAGTTGATGGCAAACCTGCAGTGTGAGTGCGGTCCCCCAAGCCTCGGTGCATCCTGCTCCAGCCTTACCTGCCGAGCCGCAGCCTGGCAGGTTCAGCCCTGCTGTGTCAGCCACTGCAGTCACACCAGCGGGTCCTTCCCACAGGCTTGTGTGTAAGCACAGATACATGACACCGATAGCTTCCCTGAGTTCAGTGCGCAGAGGGGAAAAAAAGGCTAAAGTCAGTCTGAAACGTGTGCTGGAAGCAGAATTTTTGCTTGGGGCTTTTATCTAAAATTAACTTTCTTTTTTCAGTGCCAAGTTGATGTGCATATTGAAACTGGTAAATACTTGTTTGAGGTACTCTGCTGTCTTTCGAGTGTAATGTATAAAAGACAAGAAACCTTTCAGATCTGAAAGAACAAACAGGCAAGACTAACTTGGCCAGATCATCTGAAAGTTGGTAGGCAGTGGGGCTGCCTTGCAAATCCCATCCCACAGATCTGTGGGTGAAGCCTGGGTGTATTGCAGTTGGAAATTGCAGTTTTGTAGTGGTGGAACACACGGTTTTGCTGTGCACACAGTCAACAGGAACACATTTCCCTATCAGCAGAGCTGCCAGCACGCGGGAGTAGCAAGTGCAGAGTCCCGAGTTCCAGGTGATGGTGGCTGTGGTGTGATCACTGGGTTTGTGTACAGCACGTCTCTGCAGTCTTTTAGGACGCTTCTTGGCGTAACACGACCTCTTCTTCCCTTCTTTATCCACAGCAGACATTTTCCTGCTTCTGAGTAGAGCTTTATAGAAAAGCTTCATTTCCTCGTGGAGGATCTTTCCTACTTAATGGAAGGGTGCTCCTAGGTCCAGGATCCTGGGAAGCACAACCACTAACCTTGCCATACCGTTATAGACATACGGGAGCGCTAATGTAAGTGACCAGTACATCAGGGTGGTATTTGTGCCCTCTGATCCAGTAGTTACAGTAAACAAAACCTTACCTTGCAGTAATTAAAAGGGCCTTTGTGCTGTGAAGTAACTGAGTCATTTTGGGGGCACTGGTTCGACTTATCTTAGGATCTTCCTGAGATGGTAAATACCCCTTTTTGGTATGTGTTGTAAAAAGAAAATCCACTCCGTTCTAACTTGTTTCATGGCTTGATTCAGTGTAATTCACATATCTCATAGGCACTTTTGTTACAAGAATTCTAAAATATGCTTTAGGTCAAGGGGATATTAATACCTTATTCTGTTTCTTAAAACATTTACATATATTATGAGCTGCACTTGAACTCCGAAGCATAATAATGTCTGTAAAGGAATTAAGGTTTTCCAGTAGTCCCTGAGTACAGGGCCAGGTTTTGACTGTCCTGTGCCTCACCAGCCGTGACAGCAGTGCAGTGAGTGCTACAAAACTGTCGGCACCCTAAACACGTGGAAGCAAAACCAGTGATACTCTTTAATAAGAATGAGAAAAGAAAACTCCTGAGAAGTGAGTGTCCATCCAAACTCAGTGTACTTATGCTAAATAAGTGTGGTTAGGTGACAAATAAATGCCACTAATTCTATTCAGATTTGCAGGAAATATGAGGCAACTGGCCCCATCTTTAGAAAAAATGCGTAATGTTACGGACTTTTCATTTGAGATTTCTTTCCATTTATTAATTCTGATTTCTTTAAACAGAATCACTCAGTGGGGATTACATACTTTTTCTGTATATGAACATTTAAAATCAGGAAAGAATAGGCTGCCTTTTTTGACAGACATTGAGGAAGGTCATTGGTTTTCCCTTTTATAACTGGCACTGAAAGTGCAAGGTGAGTGAAACTTAGCAATTCTTATCACTTCTATTGTGCCATAGTATTAAATAACTGTTAAAAAGGAGCAACAAGTGCAGCATTCACAAGTAGCTAAGAGGGAATTAGAAATTTGTCAAACTCCTGTCAAGAAATGTAGTTCACATCAGGAGCAACCAGTTTATTAATTTTGCTGGAGTCGACAGACTTTTCTCCAGAGTGTTCTCCCCTTTCCTGAAATAAGTTTAGTGATTTAAACTCAACTCTCCAGGGATCTCGGCTCTGAAGGAGTCTGAAATGTTGAAGTGCTACTTGTGCTATATTCAAGTCTCAAATTTTGCATGAGCTTCCAGCACAAATCCTTCTCTCTCCCTGTTTTCCCCTCATTCATTGTAGCTGTTGAAGACGACATAATAGAATCTTACTTCTTTTCCTCAGGAGAGCAAAGCAATGAGAAGTTGAGCCTCGACCTCGGTATATTTTGATACTAAAAAAAAGAAAAAGTTACTGTGATAGGAGACAGCCACAGAAGCATACTGAAAGGCAAATGTACAAGCACTTTGCAGCTGAAATATTCAGTTGGGATTGATAAAATAATGTGTGAGGAATCAATTTTTCTAGATCAAAAATATTACCTTACAAATACTTTGCGGAAAAGCAGAGCAAAGAGAATACGCTCCTTATTAAAAATATTGATGACCTTTCAATTAAACTTAAAATAATCCAGTTATAGTAGGAACCTGATACCCAAAGCTGGCTTCATTTGATGCCCAATGGGCCAATTTTATCCAAGATGTTAAATAGATGAAAGTCATTGTGGTGAACCAAGGAATTTAGCCAGCCTAATGCACTTTGTGATTTTGAAAGGGGTTGCAGGGAGGAATAACCACCATATGAGATGGCTGTCATTTTAAATCCTGTAGAAATCTACAAAACAACACTGAATCCTCTGTAGTCAGTGTGGGATTATCTATTTTACACTACAAGATGATTTGAAGAACAGTCAGTAAACATTTATTTTCTGTGTACCCGTTGTGAGATTTCAGCACGTAAGTAATACTGTGACCTTAGCACACTATTACAGGAGCTACTTCTAGAACAGAGGCCCAAATTTAATTTCTAAAATATATGTGCGTTGCAGTATGAGATGCACATTAAAATTCTGGTCCTCAGACATGTTATATTGCTTATTTTGTGATATCTCAGTCATCTTGATAAAGTCATGAACTGATTGTGAAAGATGCAGTGAGAAAATTCTTGCTTGGGGAGTTTTTGAATTAAGATTGCTGCTATGAGCCAGGCAGCCCAGTTTATAAATACGTAACTTGGACTTACGTAACTACTTAGCCTCTGTTTCTTTGTCTGTAAACTGTAGATAGGGTTTGGGTTTTGAGCATATATAAACCCTAACTTGATGATGGGAAGTGCTGCAAAAAAGCCAACCCAGTAACACCAAGGAAAACACAAATAACGCGTGGTAGAGTTGCCTGCTTTTTAGTGTTGGATGAATCTTAATATCCTGGGATTTGCCTGAGTGTCCTTGTTGGGGTTTTTTGTATGTTGGTAGTCTTTCTGACTGAATTCCCCACGTTTGCAGACATTGTATCTCTACCTATAGTCAGTCACAAGAGTGACTTGGTAAAGTGCAATTGCCTGGGTTGATTGTCAGTTAGAGAAGGAATTGACCAAAAAAAAAAAGTGCTGGTAGCTTGCAAGCATCTCACCTTGTATGATATTCCTGCTTGTTCTCAAAAGTTAACCTGGACTTATTGTGGCTATATTTGGATCGGAGATGTCCCAGAGCGACTTGGATGTCAGAGCAAATGGGGTTGATAAATCACTTGATGGTGTCCTTCCCCCGTGCCGTTTCCTCCAGCTCAGCAGAGGAGCCCTCTCTGTTGTATCGGGGGGATTGTGCTGGTCAAAATGCCATCTCTCGGGTAAAATACACAGCAAGTTCCAGTTACTTTGTAACTTTCCTGCAACCTTTTTCATCCCAATTTGTAAGCTGGCCAGCCTCTCTCCACTGCCATCAGCGCTGTACATTTGAAATGCCCATGGATCTATTTGTCATGAGAATGATCATCATCACAGAGCTGACCAAGCAGCATTTGTAGTAGAACAGTAGGAACTGCTAAAAGTTATGGCATGGGGTACAGAAAACAACTCTAGTAGCAAGGTGCTGTTCTCACTGGTGTTGGCAGTTTTGCAATACAAATAATGATATTTGTCTGTTGTCTTCACTTCATGTGGCGGTTAAAACCCTGTGAAAATTTGGTTTGACACAGGTTAAGAACATCCTTAATGTACAATACTGTGTTTCCATGAGGACTTCCATTTGCTGGAAATTGCCTGCCATATGCAGTCACTACTGGCTTCAAGGGACAGGAACAAGTAGCATTTTTATTTGGCTACACTAAGGAATTCTTCTGCTTTGAATACATGAATAAATTGTAGGTGGTTCTCTCTTTTTACTGATGAGTGTACAGGTTTAATGTCTCACAGAAGGGTTTAGAAGAATTGTTATTGTCTGTAGTTTTTAATTAGACGTATTTTGCTTATTTTTAAGAACTCATCTTGAATGCTCTTTTTTTTTCGTGGTTATTCCTGAGAACCAAGCAGTTAAGACGAATGTTTGAACTGCTAATGAGTTTTTGAATTTTTTAACGGACAGCAGTCTTGATGACCTCTTTATTTAAAGAGTAGAAAACCTATTTGACTAAGATCAAAAGGAGGGAGAACACTTGGATGTAACTCACCAGCAGGTCACCTTGCACCCTATCTACTGTCCGACTGTTTTCTATGCCAGCATTGGCAGAGTTGTATGATCCTATCCTACTTATGGACAACTCATGAACAGGTTTTTTTCTGGTCAGCTGTTTCATTGGTTGTCTCTGAAGGGTCAGTGAGAGTATAGAAGATAAATTGACATACTAAAAACAACAGATTGTATTGGAAGATATGATAGGGTAGAACAATAAGAAATACGATCTACAATTTTATCTTGAAGTATGTTCTAAATAGAAACCCATTATTTTCCCTTGCCTGATGTAAGAATATCCACCAGATAATGCTAAATCATAGTGCAATGTGTTGAGCTTTGCGATGTTCTTAAATAATGAATTCCTATTGCACAAATTGTAAGTAAAAAGGACTGCAGCCGTTTGATTTGGTTACATTTTGGTTTTGTTTGCATACTTAAAGAGCTTTGGCAGCCTGTGTGAAGATGTTCACATCGCATTTCTAGGTACCTGCAGGCACAGAATTGGGGCATTGAGGCTTCCTTTATCTCCCATCTAGAGGGACTGCCTCGAGGTGAGGCTTGGTGTAATCAGGACTGCTGCAGCCCTGTGGTTGTTATCTCAGCCGGTATCTCAGGTCCTGGGCCTCTCTGAGAATTTCAGTTCTGCTTGAAGGACAGTTTGATTTCCATGCACGGTTGGCCTGAGGTAACGTACAGGAAGACAGCCCCCACTCTGCATTTTATTTGTAGTTTGACAGTTTTCTGGATTTTATGGAAATACTCTGAACTCTTGGAGGCCAGGCTCATGCTTTTAAATGTGAGGTTTCAGTAGTCTTCAACAAAGCAGCCTGAAGGGCTTTGATAAGAACAATGTTTAAGTGAAATGCTGCTTTGAAATGACTTGAAAAGTGTCCTTGGATGAGGTGTCTGATAGGGGAGGTCTGGGAGAGCAGACAAGTAAAAAGTGATTTCATGCTTCAAAATGGAGGAGAAAAGCGCCGTCCGTGCCTGTGCAGGGTGTGCGCTGTGGGGACCAGCACACACGTGTGCGTGTGCATGGGCCAAGCCTGCTGCTGCTTGGCTCCTCCTAATACCTGCAAGCAGGGAGTTTGCAGCGATGGTGCTGCTTGTGTCATGTTCACACGTGCTGGGATGCTTTCGTTGTCCAAGCTCACGCTGAGATAGAACCGCAGTCAATGAATCGAGTGGCCGGCTGTGAGGACTGGCTTGGAGGGACATGGCTCGGGGTAGGATTGGCAGTGGTAGGCTGTGGGTGGACTCGGTGGTCCTGGAGCTCTTTTCAACCTAAAGGGTTCAGTGATTGATTCCCCTCAGGAGACTGCACACATTGCAGAGCTTCTTGCCCATATATCTAGTGCAAGTTAAACAAATTGTTCCTATTCATGTGCAGATAGGACAGAGCCTGCAGCTGAAGGGGACTCTGTTCTTTGAATGTCATGGGGAGGAAAAATGTGTGGTGCCTGCAGTGGTGTCTGCCGTGCTCCTGCCAAGGCTCTCCTGTCACTGATAAACTGTGAAACAGGGACTTGCAGCAAGGCTCAAGCAAAGATACAATGCGAAGTCTGTGACAGATTTTAGGAAATGTTGGGTTTCCTTCCACCCTGTTTGTCCGTCCCAAGGACTGGAGGCGCTTGCTTGGATTCCTGCAGCTTTGTATATTGGCCTGGATTCTGTCCACGTAACTGCGCTGCTCTGCAAGGCTGTTTTGAAATCCTTGTGATTTGCTCGGTCAGTTGTGTAACAAATAGTCATTAAAACAAAGCTGATTCGTGGTCTTACTATAAAGACTCCTGCTGGAAACACATACAACTCTGAACTATCTTTGAGTTTTAATGTGTGGAATACAGTCTAAATGTGGGATGGGTGTTTCATCTCCTCTCTGGTGACATTTGTCATGTAAGAATGTTATGGTTATTTAATGCAGATTCTTTATTGTTTTTTTCCTGATGTTAGACAAACAAAAATATGTTAAGGCTCAGAGGGATTGTCGGTGAGGTTGTGCAAGAAGGAAGAAATTATTAAAGTTCATCATCTTTACAATTAGGAGCAGTGTTGGCATCAGAAAATCAGTCTGAAGTCTGTTAAGAATTTTTTATTTGGGAAAAGTCTAGAAAGATTAGGGAGTTCTTCTAACTGTCAGTTGTACCGGTGACAGGTATTTCAGGACAGTGGTGATTTCTCTCTTATGAATACTCTGTAACTTTGAAAGAAGTCGCTTGCATTCACGTTTTCACAGATACTACTCTCACTTTAAAGGTAGGGGAGGCTGTCAGCTGCTGAAAAATGAAGTCATAAAATGCCTACATGATGCAGAAAGTCACTCTCAGAAGTAGGAAACCAGTCTGAGTTGCAAGGGCTAAAAAAGTCATCTACCTCAGTAAAATAACGTCAAAACATTTTTTAAAAATCCTTGGGTTTTTAAATCTTGGGTTTATTTCAAATACTCTGTATCCATATTTGAGTAAAAAGTAAAAACTTGTGTTCTGGAAAATTTCCTGTAGCTAATTCTGATATAACCATATGATTTAAGCAGTAATACTAAAGCAACCCCTTAAAAATATAACTGTGAATAATTTGTTGCTAGAACTTAGGTACGAGGAACAGCTGTGAATCTTAGGATAGAAAGGTTGGGGGTTTTTTTCAGTACTGAAGCACTTAGGTCGAACTTGATTCCTATGACTTTGTTATATACCTATGGACTTGAGAATGTGATTAATCGAGACTTGCTGATAAAACCTAAACCCCTTGTTTTACATGGTGAGATCTTTCCTTTTCAATAAAAGATGTGGAAAAAGTCTGGGAAAATCTGGAAAGTTACATTAAAAAATTGTGTCATCGTATTTTAAGTTGATAGTTTTTTTAAAAAGAGATGTTTGGGTTTTGGGTTTTTTTGGAGGGGTGGTGTCATAATTATGGAAAGCTTCCTTGTTTGTACATGCCTAGTGGCTGTTGTTCTTGATCCGCGCTACCCTAGAAGGCAATTTTGATTTTTTTCTTGAGTGAACTGTAAGCATTAGTGTCTAGTTTTGAAACAAAATAGTGAAATTACTTGGAGTACTTTCAGTAGTGTGTGCTGATCATCATTAACAGCTCTTCTGTCCTAGACAAGGACACTGTTTTGCTACATGGTTTTCCTTGGTTAAATTCACTTAAGTTGTGCTTGCAGTACTTGTATGTGTGTTATTTCACCTTGATCAGTGTAAACAATAGTCCCCAAGCATCACAAAATTCCTCCAAGGCAGAGATCCATACAGACTTTAAAAGAAACCACTATGAAAGTTCCTGAGAGAATGAACTCCTTTCTGAATACACCCAAATCTATTATTCTGCCTTGGTAGGGTCCCTGCAAGTGCCCGGGTGTTACATATCATCTTCTGCTGTAATTGCCAGCTTTGTGTGGTGACAGTGAAGGAGAAGTGGAGTGACAGGATGAAGCACAGTGGGATCCAAGCTTGTAATATTTTTTTCTTCCTGATTTTACACAATATGTCAGGCAGGAGGCTTAGAGTTTAAAATTTTAAGGTTTGGGGTCTTTTTCTCCAGGATTTCCAATCTATCCTAAACCACCTAAGTTCCAAAACATGCTAAGGACATAATGCTGGCTTGAGAGGAGGGTAGGAGAAAAGAAGAAGAAAGGAAAAAAAAACCATGTATTGATATACACCCCCACATGAGCAAAGCATCTTATACACAGAGCATCTACAGAGATGTGCTGTCATCAGAGCAGTGTTAATCACCTGATCTGGGCACGAAAAGCAGAGCAAAGGGAAATACAGTGGTGCTTAACAGAAGTCCTGGAGATTAGTTGTGAGCTCTGCCAGTGATGCCTGTGTTTATCCATACAAATTTCTGAGGGAGAGTTTTCTTGGAGGTTTAAGAAAATTGCACTCAAGAATATTCTTCCTTGATATTTTGCAGAGTAATGTATTCTGCCAGACAGGGGCCTTTTTACTTATCTTTCTGTACATCAAAGTGTGTTTTCCTCTTGAAATACGGGAACTTGACAACTGTACAACAGCAGCAGGGATCTGGGTTCACAGAGCAAGCAGTGTTTCATTATGCTGCTTTATTTGGATGGGCAACTGTGAGAAATAGCTTATGATGTATAAAATATCTGAGTCTCTTTTTGTACTTGAAGACATTGTTATCTCTATTTGAAGTTGGCTAGTGAAGGTCAGTCAGGCTAACTGCTTGCAAAAGAATATCCTGTCTCTGTTGGTAGATACTCTTTTCAAAGTTCATTGCATCCAGCAAGCTATTTTTGTAAATACCACCCATCATGGCAAATTACATACTGTTAGTGGGAGGGGGAAAGGGAATGGTGTAGAAGTTCTTTTCATTTAGAAAAAAATCGATTGTTGTTGCAAAGAGCGTTGCATAACCATGATGAAAAGTCTAAGAAGTTAATTTGTTTAAGATTTGGTGTTGATCAGGAATGTCAAATTGCACTGCGGAAGTGATACATTCTGTGATAACTGTAATACTGAAACTTTCACTCACTGATAACCATGGCAGTGATATACTGTGATATTTTCATGACATTTCCTTTGCTTTACTTTGAAGTCTAGTTGGTTAAGTCAGGAAGTCTTTCTGTATTAGCAACACTGAAGTTACAGTGTTGTTCCCTCCTCTCTTTATGTTTTTTATATTAGTTGTCAGTGAGAATGGAACGCTGGCAGTGTAGGAGAGTGCTAATAGTGGCAAGCAGTCATTTATTTCTCCAGTCTATCACATTTTGAAATGAAACCCATTTAAAAATGGGATTTTATATTAAGTAACATTTTTAAAGGAATCAGTAGGTTCTTTGTGCTCTACTTATTAAAAATAAATCTTCGTCTTTCTGTTGCATGTTGGCTTTAGGTTTTATTATATCAAATCTACATAAAGTGGTGTTCCTGTCTCAGAAATATTTACAAACAAGGGCAATACTTGGTAATTGTGCCTAATCTCGTGAAGAAAATTACTGATGTTGGGCTTGCAGAATTAGTTTCTCAAGAGATCCTGTTGATTTTAAGAGAACTGATGCTGTTGCCTGCATAGGAGAGGCATTCACATGTAGGTGCAAGTGGGATATAGCACTGGCCCGGAGAGAGACAGAGGTCTTCTAACTCCTCTTTTTTACATTAAGTGGTTTTCTGACTGATTTTTTTTTTTTCCACAGTACACTCATTTCTAGGTTATTATCATCTGCCTTGAATGTTCTGAAAAGCAGTCATTGGCTTCCTGCATTGCAGCTAAACCTGATCACAGCATTGCATCTTCAGTGTTTATATTTAAAGTACTAGTTGTGATGCGTCTAACTTAAGTAACTTTTTGGATATGCTGTGTTTTCTAGTCACTTAGAGTTACCTGTGTGAAAGGGAAGGCTGCTTAAAAATTCGTAACTGATTTTATGTCACTGAAGATTACTGATTAAATTAAAGCTAATCCTGTTGAACTCACTGGCAACATTTATGCTTGTTCTGCCAGATTGCAGCTACTTTAAAACCACAGCTCAAAGCAAAATACTTTGCTTTCAATGCAACCACCAGTGGAATGATGAAGAAGATGCGAAAATACCTACCTCTAAGCTGTTGCTTTAAAAGGTTATCTAAAAATATCTGCATAAACCAGCTAAAAGGTCTTACCAGATGATAATCAGTAATTATTATGGAAACATCTGATTTGGAAAAACCCACAACACATCTCGCATATAAAAAAAAAGAAAAATTAGTTACAAAAATATAAGCACTAATATTTCCATCAGTGTTTCAGGTACCAGGGGAAGTGGGCCCTCAGTCAGCGAATACAGCTAAGTCTGTTTTGTGCTGTGGCAAATCCCATTGTGAAGAGGCTGTGAGTAATCAGAAGTGACAGCATAAGCACTTTCTGTTCAAAGTGATTTTACAGAAAGCATTATTTTCTGAGAAAAGTACACATATGGCTCCCATAATGCTGAAAGAGCACTGCTGTATCCATTTATTAGCACGAGTGTTGGGAGAGGAAGTTTTGCAAATGGTGTTCATATTTAAGACCTTGTCCTCTGCATTTGCATTCCATAACACATCCTTAAAATGGTAGGAATTGGCCAGATAGGCAGGGCAGGGCAAGAGTGTCTGCCAAGGGAATGTTAGGACAGTTTGTGAAGATGAGGATGCTGTCAGGAGCTGTACCTGCTGTTCAGGGGTCACTCAAGAAGTCAAACAGCAGAAAAAATGCACTTGCTTGGTGGAAGAGGCAGTGGGCCAAGTGCAGCTGTAATTTCCAATTCAAAGGGTGAGGCAGACCCTTGGAAAAACCTAGAGAGAGGGGTTTGCACTCGTACCAAAAACTGTATTAATATCATTAATGCATTTTGATGTAGGCGCTTCAGATCTCTCTGCTCCTCCTCCCTCTGGCCCTCTTCTTGCCCTAAGCCACTGTTCCTATAACGGTGCTCACCTCCTTGTCCCACCCTCCTGTCCTGTCTTGTCACCTGCTCTGAGCCGGCCGGTAATGGTTGGACTGGAATGAAAATCCGAGAAGCTTTGCTCTTACAAATTATGAATTTAAAGGATGACTTTGCTCCTCTTAGTAGCTACTTATATCTAAAGGGGTTTATTTTTTTTATGCTTGAGGGTTTTTTGTTTTTATCGATTACCTTGGCTCTACAGTTTGTGGCTATTACACTAATTCCTTGCATGAGGAAGATCTCAACAAAGGTGCCAGTGCTCACACTTGTAGAGCTTGGTAGTTCAAAAGCAAAATGCCAATAGCAACATAAATGCAATTTAAAAAAAGTCCTCATGACAGTTATGTCAAACTTGATAGCTAAATATTTGAGACTGGCACTAGAGTTTTATGTATGTATGAAAACCATGAATAATTTGAAAACTGTTGGCTTTGGAAGTTAGCTCTCTATTTGCAAATAAGGTGTCTACAGTTTTCTGAGTTATTGTAATTTACTGCCTCCCTGACATGTTCCACAACCAAGAAGCTTGAAATAAAAGTCTGTTTTTTCCCATAGTAATTTGTTTTGGAAGAGGTGGTTGAAGGAATTGGAGGGTAGCAAAGGAGATTCAGGTGTCTCTGTCTTTCATGAATATTAAGCCAAACAGTCCCAATTCCAAAATTTCATTACAGGCCTCGATCACAAATGAAATGTTTCAGGTACTTGTACTGCTTCCAGTAACCTCTTCCTCGTCGTCTCATAAAATTACCCCCAAGGAGAGTGAAGCTTAAATACTGATGGGTCTGAGTACGTCACCAGTTATCTACTAAAGTGGAGACAATATTGTTTGTATTCAAGCATGAATTCCAATGACATTTAACAGAGTTAATTTTATCTTTATTTGGTATTATGAATTTTGCCTCGTTCTGTTCACTCTGTTGCTTTCTTTAAAATGCCTCTCAAATTTTACTGGCACTGGACCATCGTTGGTGATTGCTGCCACATGCCTGTCTAGCATGAAAACATCTTTATTACTTCAGAAAGTGTATCTTGAGCAGCTTGGAGATATTTGCATCTGGCTTGGAATTATGGCAGGCAATAGTCATACTGAGAGACTTTTAATGAGCATAAGCTACAGCCTGCCATCAAGGAACTGCTTCAACTTAATAACACAGCAAATGACTTGCACTGCTCAAATCTGTTCTGTCTGGGTGGTTTAATGGGCACTGGTTAATAGGAGTGTGGGAGAATTTTTAGCCATGGAAAATAAAGGGGGCTTCCATAGCAGTGCTGGTATCTTCTTTTTGTATCAGCTCCAGCTCGAAACCAGCGGTGTGGAGATGCGCGTCCCAGCAGCAAAGCTGAAGCAGTGCGTGTTGAAACATTTACTGGGGAGGTATAAGGAGAGAATGTACCATTAAAGTCTTCACACAGAGGGGAGAGCCTTCCACCTTTAACGTACAAATCATGCCAATTTTCATTCCTCTTTTAGAGTGGCTGCAGTGTGTCTGATAAAATAGATTAACGATGAAATATATGTCGAAAGAATTTACCCAGTGGTTGCTTTGCTAACACTGGTGTCGTTTCTTCCCTACAGGTATTTCTGTAACAAAGAAGACTCATACATGTAAGTAATATCTTTTGATTTGGCCTTCTCTCACAAATGGAATTTCTGTTAGGCTGTGCTGTGGTACTCAGAATAATTGGTGTTGGTCTGGCCTGAGAAAGCTCCATTTAAAAAATTCTGGTGTTTTTTCTGCCTTAGGGGTTTCAGTCCTCGCCCAAAGTGTCATTAGATGTACAATGTGTGTGTGTACGTGGTATTCACGTATCTGTTAAGTCAGAGGGCAGAAGAAGAAAGTTGTGAGGAAGGGCAGAATTCCTTACTGTACCGTACAGCTGGCTGATAGTTAACATATCTAGAAAATACAGGTGAGGAGAATGGTTGGTTTTACGTCTGTTATACATGCGGTATGAGTCAAATCAAAATAATTTAATTGTACATCTTCTGTCCCTTCCTGTGCATTAATCTGTAAGATAAATCGTTCTCTGCGTGTGCTGAAGGAACCCGATGAAAAAGAGGAGGTTATTGTTTTGCTCTCAACCATATGAGCAAACAGCCCCCATAAGTGGCAACCTTGGATGTGGCTGTGCATGCGTGCATTTACTTACATATACATTTATTCCAAATCCTCTTCAAAGACATCATTTCTGGGGATCAGCTCTTATCTACCCTGCAGGGAGCTAGAAGCACAGTTCCAAGAAAATATTGCAGTTTGTAGCTGAAGGAGATATGTTGAGATACTTAGATACTGTGGAAGCTTGGAAATCTGGTAGTGCAAGAATTGTACTTGCCCAGGATCTGAAACAGGAGTAGGCTAAAGCTGAGGCTATTACTCTCATGAAAGCCCTCTAACAGAATAGGTGGTAGGGTGCTCAAAATTCATAAATACATATGCATTTTATGCATTTGAAGTATGTTCACTGCAGCTTCTAGGTCATTGTAAAGTGTCTTACTTACATGGCTTTCATTCTTATTTCATTCCTGGTTTTATAATACTCACGGAGTGAAAAATCTGGCTTGGGATGATGAATTCTCACTGTGTAGAGTTAAAAAGCAGATTTAAGAATTCCAAATGATAAGCTGATTTTTGTGAGTTTTGAAACAAATTTTAAATGTCTCAAACTTTTAGAGCATGGCGGTCCTCCTCTGCTTAGGTGGGCTTGCTGCTTAATGCATTCTGAGGGCTAGACCCTCTTTGGCTGAGTGATAGTGTTATTGAACTTAATGAGAGCTACAGGCAGGCAGCTGACGGCAGGATTTGACCCTGGTATTTTTGGTGCATATATGAGCTCGTGCTGACTGGGATTGACAGCACAGGAGACTGAAGGGCTCCATGTATCCGCAGGCCAGGCAGTGTCCAGCTTCCTCGCACAGCCTCGCCCGCAGGCTCAGCCCTGGTGTGGGGCCACCCACCTCTCTGGAGGTGCTGAGCAGTTGGGTGTTTGTGCCAGCTCGGGCCTTGTGTAGAGATGAACCGTGGTTTGTAACACCCCCCCGGGAATCAGCCAAAACCACCCTGATTTTTGTACAGCAGTGCCCCGAACTGACCTACAAAGCCATGGCTCCAGCTCAGTATTGGGAATTTTGTAGGGAAGGTTAAGTAGTAACCACAGACCTAAAGAGCACAGGAAACAGGCTGCTCAGCCACGCCACACTGGTGCAGCGTTGTCACCGTGTATCTCAGCTGAAGCTGTTTCAGGCCTGTGATGAAAAAAAGATGTGTTCCTCCACTGTGAGAGATGATTAGTACTGCTCACCATACAAGGCCTTTCATCTAGTTCAAACAGAAATTAGGGTCCCAGTGTCTTTCATGTTGAGAACTCTGTGCTTTTCTAAGAGAACTGTCAAAGAGTAGTTCCCCGATTTGTTAATCAGTTGTCATGCAATTGCTGAAGCATGAACAGAAAAGGTCCCTGAATAATGGGAAGATAAGCTTGCCCATTAAGAAGGGATTAAAATAGAAGGAGCAATATGCTGTAATTGGCATGATGAAAATGTAAGCTATGTTTGCTAGCAAATATGTATGAGGTTTCATTCAGTTTTGGTTGAAGTTCTTTTAGAATTCATTTCTATTATGACAAATCCTCATAGAGCAGGAATGGATGTAAACCGTGCATCTTTGGCATTTCAGCATCATGCACAATAAGCTTTTTTTCCTGTTGTTGCCTAGAATTAGTTTTTTTTAATTGAATAGAAAAAGTAGCCAATAAAATTCACTGGTTTGGAATGAGCTAGAAAAAAATCGTTTAATATAAACACCTAAATACAAGAATTACAAAGTCTAAGTTACTAACAACTACAAATGACAGAGTTTGTGCACCAAGATATGATCTAGAATTTGCCTATCACTTTGGGTTAGTATAAATAATTTATCCAAATGAAGTTACATAGAGTAGGATTGCTGCAAAGAAATTTCAGAAAACGTTCTTGCAAATGCTTTGTGTAGCATATATACATTGCCTGCACTGATTTTTAGAAATATGGATGAAATTTACAATGTGTGGCATATAAGGGTGTTGACTGACTGTAAACTACCAATTATTTCCAATGACCTTTTGATTTAATTAGGGAGAAAGAAATGGAGTGGAGAAAATGAACGGATAAGAGGAAAGAAATTAGTGGAGAAAAAAAAAGTATTTTTTAACATAATGCCAGCATGTTTGATACATGATGCATTGCAAACATCAGATTAATCCTTTTCAGACTTCATCCTAACAGCTGTTTTAATTGTGCAGGTTCTGAAATTGGTGGTGGTCTGTCTCGAGTAGTTAATTGTTCCGGGGTTTATTGTTTGAGGGTTTGGGTACATTTTATCCCTTTCTTGGCATTAGTCTGTGACAAAAGTGTCCTGTCAGCTGAAACTGAACTCCTGTGCTGATGGCAGGTGCTCAGGTAGTTCTGAATCTAACAGTAGCTTAATATTTGTACACATGCAGTGTAGTAGTGCTGAAGAAATGCAGGTCTTTCATAATGTAACTATCTAAAAAAAACCTGAGAGATTTTTATCCTCTTTGAGGCAGCTAATTTTATCCAAGTATTCTACTTCGTTGGTGCTTCTCCACATTTTTTCTTTATCACAGTTTAAATGTTGCAAAACCTGACACTTTTAAACAGGGAGTGCAATAGTCTTCCAAGCAGCACTAAGGGAATAAATGTTATCCACCCCAAAATGCCCTTCTCTGCTCAGTTCAAGTTTAAGATTAAACAGGCTTTTGAAGAAAAAATTCATGCCTTCTGACTGTCTGTAGAATTACTCACTTAAGCTCACATGGCTGTTTGTCAGGTTAACCATCACTTTAGATAAGCTGTAGTCTGTCAGATGGTAGAGGACAAGTCCTGTCTCATCTTCCATACAAAGCGGGACTTCCGGTCTTTCAGTTCTTTTTTGACTCGAGCAAGACATGACTGACATTTAGATTCTTTTCTGATCATTTGATTGGCACTAATATTTGTAAAACAACCCTCTTCCTGCCGTGTCTCATGCTCTGTATAGAAAGGTATTCCAAGTGAATTGTAACTGTGCACAACTGCATCCTTTTTGCAAATTCGGAGAGGCATCATTGTAACAGTGATGATAAAAATCTGAAATTCTGGGAAGCAGAAGGTTGCAAAGGACCTGACGTTTAATACTGATGGACTTGGCTTTAGGCTGTTCTGAGGTGTGTAGTATTTAGTTTCCAGCATCTTAAATCTAGATCTTGCCACACTTCATGTAATTAGTTTCGTGACCTCTACCAGACCACTTGTGACTCAGAACTATCACACAAATCCAGCACCTTATTTTTCTTCAGATCCCTTTTTTATCTTGGCCACTGACTTTCTTAAATGAATTTGCTCTTGACTGCTTCTCCAAGTAAGGGGTGGTTTCCTGCAGATGCACCCGGAAGGCAAACATTGTACTGAATCCAGGATGTAATGGAACCTTCTTTCTCTCACTGTTTGAGTTGTGAAGAGCCGCAGTCAGAAGCTTTGAAGGAGTTTGATTGCATAGCTGGAGTTCATATGTGCACTGATGTCCAGATACATTCAGTCGTTTGCTTACCTGGCGTTTGTAAGATACTAAAACTGCATCGATTTTACAAGCCTTCCTCACAGTTGTCTGTCTAGAGCTCCTACCATCCTTTGGAATGCTGTTCTGCAGCAGAAAAGAACCAGGGGCCCTGGCTCTGAGCGACACACACTCGTCAGAGCAGAGGTGGGGACCTGCATGAGTGCTCTTACCTGGCCTAGATTAACCAGGTGCTGCTTACTGGCTTCAACTTTCTAGTGGTAGTGCACCTACAGTTCGCTGTCACCACAGTGTGGATCATGGCCTTTCTGAGCCGAGGCCAGAAGTGACAACTGCTTCATGCATTTAGACTAAATTATTACCGTTTGGAGAGAAAGAGCATGTTTCTTTTTGTGATTTATCAAGATATTTAAATTAATTTTTCTTAAACAATTATGTCAGTAGGCATCTCTGTATGAATTCCTTAATTTTGGGTGAACTGTTCCTTACTTAAACTGAAATTATCCTTTCAGTTAATTTCTGGCAGATAAGAAATGTTTCCAAAGCTAGGTGCTGATTTCAATGACATGAGCTCCTGCTGGAAAATTAAGTGGAAACTGTGTGCTTTTAATTTTTAAAACTAAATAAAACCATTTGCATGAAGAACTGGCAACTTTGTTGGCAAAGAGTAGAAGTAAACCCATCCCTTCTGCTATCTGAGATCCCAACCCCTTTCCTCACTCCCACATCAAGCTCTGGGAGTGTTGCTATGCTCATCTGGCTGTAGGTGTTGGCCTCGAGGTGTATCTTGGCTCAGTGTTCTTTGATAAGTGCACAGGAACTCGGGACTAAGGGGGCAATTCACGTTTCGAGTTTACACCGCAGATGGGAAGCCTTGACTGTGCCGCAGGGAGGTCGACTTGACTGCCCACTGCCCACTGTGTGTGACAAGAGCTGGGAAGTTGGAGTGACAGTTCAGGTGTCTCCACAGCTGCCCATAGTCCTGACAAGCCCCCGAGCCTTTGCCTGGACCTTGGAGTGCTGTGCCTGCGTTGCTGCTGCAGCACAACGAGCTGAAAACAGGGAATGTGTTGTTCATGAGTCAAAGGTGTGCTCTTAACACCGTCCTGGGCAGAGATCCATTCCTGCACCATGGCCTTCCTATCTTTGACTCCAAGCAGTTGCTAAGAAGAGCACATTGCTTGTTGAAAATGAAGAGGCAGATTTGGGGCAGAAGACAGCTCTTGAGCTTCTCAGATGTCCAAATATCCTAGAACTGTTATTCACCAAAGTTCTACAAGCCTATATTAATGTTTGCAGCTTAACGGAACCCAAGACCTGGATTTCTCTTCTGCTCTGATTTTACTTTCCATACTGTGTTTACTGCCACCGCTACAGATTTCTCAACGTCTGCTAGTTATTTTGTAGAATTGCATTAAAGGGAAAACCACTGTAATTTCTTTTTTCTGATCTGATTTATAATTACTTATGTACTGTGCATTGTACTGTCAACTTCACCTCATGTGTTTCATGTGCAGACTAAAGTAAGCAAATGATACTTTTCCCTCACAAAACAGGAGCCTTCAGAAAACTGATGGTTAACAGGATCTGCTGTTAGCACCAAGGCCTAAAGAGAACAGGTGAAAACTAAACCCTGTCCCCTGAGGCCAATAAAATAGCTGTTTGGTCCCCTGTGTGTAACCTCCTAATAACTTTACTGGGCAGCCTTAAGATCCCTTGGGGGCTTCTCTGCAAGAGCATTCCCTCTCTTTGTTCAGATTGCTTATTAAAAATGATTTTATAATGAAGTTGCCTCAAATAGCTGCCACTTTCCTGCTTGTCCTTGAAGCACTGTTTGCCCTGGTGAAGAATCTGAAGACAGCTATCTAGGGCTGTTCTCTTGTTCAAAACTTTTACTGAACTACTGCTACACTTCTTTTTTCTTTTCCTTTTTCTTTTTCTTTTTTTTTTCTTTTTTTTAAACTTCCCTGCTGTGAGCCAAAGGAAGCCTCTTCATCACCAGCTCAGCATTGTACCTTTAATTCCCCGTTGAAGCCATCCCTGTGGAAAGTTTGGTTTGGTTGCCACACAAAACGCTGTGTCAGTGACTTGTTTGTTGCCTGAGAGAATGAATGTTGCCTTCTTTCTGTGTGGCCAAATTATTGAGTACAAGGGCAAAGATGAAGGCATTGTCAAATAATGACGAGAGGTGGGAATATTTTTAAAGTCAGAAAGTGTTTCTGGCTGGCTTGGGATAAAGAGTACACAGAATGGCAATGTGTGTGGATGTGGGACTTCCATGACATGACTCTAGGTGAAATCTGTGGATTCTCTGGTTCTTCCTGGCACTTGTGCACCAGTGAAACATTTCCTCTGTAAAAGTTCCAACATTTGTGAGAGAGACCAGCCCCTTTGCTTGTGCGGAAACAGCCATGGGTAAAGGTAAAGTATCAGAAGAACTTTTATTAATGTATGTTTTGTGTCCTCACAGAATAACTGGTCAGAGCTAACACAAACCTGGTGCCTCTAATCTTCTCTTGGCTGCCCAGAAGCTTGGCATGTGCCTGGGCCCCAACCCTTGGCACAGTTGGAAGGAACATT
Source organism: Rhagologus leucostigma (assembly GCA_013397725.1). Lineage (NCBI taxonomy): Eukaryota > Metazoa > Chordata > Aves > Passeriformes > Rhagologus > Rhagologus leucostigma. The sequence goes on along the minus strand of VZTD01003298.1, from coordinate 498,152 downwards.
TCGTTTTCTCTAAGGCTGATAGAACAGGCAATTAAATGCAGTGCACTGGAAGTCCCATGGGGAACTCTGTCTAATAGCTGCACTTGAAGATAATATCAGGTCTCTTCTCTGGTTCTGTTCTGAGTATATGGAGCAGCTTCTATCTATATGGGGTTTTTGGCTGTAACCATGAATTATGGGCTTAGTTTACTGTGAGTTTTCTGGTACATACCCTCAGATCAGGGTTTCTGTGCCTTTATAATGGAGTAGCATGCAAACCAGAGCAAGGGAAAAACTGCAAATGAGTTGAAAAGTAATTTTGACAAATGAAGACTGATAAGTATTTGCAAAACGTAATCATCCAGTAGGAGCATGTATGTGCCTGTGTACGTTAGATTATAGTTCAGATACTTCTAAATTGCAAATCAATATATTCTAGTTCTGCTCACACTTCATTTCTTTTTCTGGTTGCTCCTATGGAAGCAGACAAGATGGGCAGAGACGTTCTCTTTAATGTTTAAAAAATTATTTGGAGGCCCATGTTTTAAGTAGTGATGAAGTGTTAGGAGAGCATTAAGGGATTTCTGACATTAGGGATCTAAATTCTGTTAGTGTGGTTGGTAGATGTTAAGAGATTGTGGACGTGACTCAAAAATAAATGTAAGCTGTTTGTGGATGCAGGCAGTAAATACATTGGGAATGTCTGTAGTGTCCTCTTATCCCTAAGTTTTGCTTTATCATTTCATAGGAGCTGCTCTTGCATGTTTTGTACCCTTCTTTTTTCTATCTATTAATTCCTAAGGCTGCTCATCTGATGTAGGAAATAGTGAATGAAGTCATGAACACCTCCTGTGGTGTGATGCACTTCAACAGGGAAAGCGTAGGACTGCTCTGAATCCTATTGCAGCTGCTTCAGCGAATCCTGTTGGCTGAAACGTGCTTTCATCAGCCCTCTTAGCACTGCCTATTTTTTTGTTGTTTTTAAAATCTCCTGTCTTTAGAGCTCTTGCAGCTGTTACATGAAGTTACTGTTTCCAGCTTGATAAGAACAGCTGTCCACAATTTTGTAGTGTTCATTGGTTATAGAAGAGAGCTCTGTTATGGGCTGAATCTAAGCTTAAAATATCTGATATTCTCCACATTCTAAGACTTTAATCAGACTCTGAGAGCAGTAGGAGTTGTTCTTTGCAAAACCATTAAGTGAATTTTTTTTGTTCAGTTTTTGAGTGTCTTGGGCACCAGAAAACTGACAGAAGAGACTTCTCCAAATCTACTGTTGTATTCTGCATATTTTTCAATGCAAACAATGTGAAAGCAAATAGAAAGTGTTACTGCTCATGACTTTCTTCTTTAATATATGGGTTGCATATTTTGGCTCTGAATAGTCTGAGTTTAGCCAGCTCCTAGCTATGCTTACAGGGAAATAATTCTGACTACATCCTTTGCAATAGCTTCCTAAGAAATAATTGTACTTTCTAAACAAGACTTGTGCAAGACTCATTTGGTTTGATTTGAACAGTTCCTTGAAGTCACCTCAATCTTTATAGAAAGGTGAGTCTTTGTGAATAGATTGCCACCAAGTGCAGCAAAGTGTTGGGATTAAATTAAGGTTAAAATTAGGATTAAAACATGATCTTCATACCATTTGTTCAAAGATCAGAAGTCCAAGTGGATGGGTTTTTTCTATGGATGTATCACTGCTACCTTTTTTCACGCTTTGAGAACAATCTGTGGAGCTTTCTGCTTACGTTCATTTCACTTCATGACATTGTTTATAACACAATGCTACATTTTTTTGTAGTAAGGCTGAATTCTAATGATTCTAAAGCCAGCTCAGTCTTAGGGACTTCTCCAAGGTTGGTATCTGAACCAAAAAAAGCGCATTTTATTATCTGAATTTTGAAACCAGGGACTGATTCCATCATTCCTAATAGACTCGTTTATTTGACAGTGCATTGCTAGACTCGTGCACTTGCCATCCTGACACAACTATTGAACCTGAAAAGGGCTCTTTAATGTATGTTGATGGCTAAGCTTATTAGGACTGTGAAAATATTGGAAGTTTTGCAGCCTTTCTCTAAGCACATCAACCTAGAGTTATTTAAATGTTGACCCTGGCTGGGAGCACAGTCTGCTGCAGACAGTAACTAAGACAGCTCCGATGGCAGATCAGGTAATCACTCCAACCTGTAATGAGGAGCTTGTTCTTAATGTTGTGACCAAATGATGGTGATTTTTGTAAAGCTCCTAATTTAAATACGGTTTTGCTGGTCAGGTTTTTCTTCCTCTAAGTCTCCTAACATGATGTAAGTATAAAGGACAAAAAGTTTCAAAGGGCAGTGTAGGTCAGTCTAGAGAACTAAAACTTGCAGCTGAAAAGGAGGAACATAAACAGATCAACCCAAAATGAAATAGAATCCTGAGGGAATTTGGGATACAGACTCCTTAAAATTCAACTTTTTTTCTCTTGTTTTCAGAACACTTGAATAGTTTTGAGCTGTACTGACAAAATGCTATGTCTTTGTGTATATTGCTTTATTGGGGGTAGTGGGAGAGCAAGGAGGGAGAACTGTGCAGGCAGCATTTCAGAAATCTTACCAGATATGAGTTAAAGTTAGAAGTACAGCTGATTTTTGAGGTTTACGTGGATCAAAATGTAGTGACAGATACTTTGGTTCGAGTTTGCGTTCTTAAATGTCACCTGCTTTTGTAATCTGCTCGAGCGGTGGGATGATGGTCATCTGCTTACCCAAACTATGCCCACACACAAATTCCTTATGCAAAATTTTTCATTAAACTGAAAGACTCAGGAAGAATGGTGCCTGGTGTTAGGTTAGTATAGAGGAATAGTTAAATTTTCTGTTGTGTCTTAGTAGTTGTGTTCCAGTTGAAAACACGAGAAAAAATACAGTGCATTCACAATAAGACAAAGTGACAATTTTTCCGTAATGCCAAAATTACTTTGAATTAACTGTATGTGCCCTATAAAAGAATAGTTAAAGTAAGTGTGATTTGGCATATACTGATGTGCTGATTGGTGCACATTGAAAAGAGCATCACAATATTGAAATAACCTTTTTTCTAAATATGTTTTATGCAGGAGGGGAGAGAGGGAGGGTGTCAGTAACAGAATTACATCCTCCAGTGTAGTTACACCTTTGAATTCAGTGTAAATATCCATTGCTACTTTATCTCTTACTTTTATAAGACACTATAGTAGAACCTTGATTTGGTCTTTAACCCCACTGCAGTCACCTTGCCTTAAATTACTTTATTCTCTGGCTTTGGATTCACAGTTCACTTGATCAAAGGAATAGATCTCACCTGAATAGAAGTTACTGTTTTAAGGGACTGCAGCTGGGACCTTGGGAAGTTTCCTGTCTTAACCTTACTGCCATTAATGGTGAGATTCTTGAATTCACCTTCAACGAGTTATTGTAAAAAACATAAGCAGTGAATTAAATAGGAAGCCTTTACCAAGAGGATGATGACTTAGCTGGAAAAAGTAAGACTTGTGAGACATTTTTGTTATCTGGCTTAGCTTCCCCTGTGCGTATGAGAGGTTTTTATTTGAAGTGAACACAAACTATCAGTTGTGAGGTGCAGCGCTGTCACTTGCTATACAGCAGACTAGGCACACCCTCAAAGCAAAGCAACTTCCTCTCTCTTTTTTTTTTCTTTTTTTGAGGTGTTTACAACCAACTTCAGAAGCCGGTTCACAAGAGTAGTGGTGTTCTTGCAGTTTTCTGGAAATTCAAATAAGCCTTTATTTAATCTCTGTGCAACAGAGGGAGGGAAGCCTTTGGTTTCAGAAAGCCACTACATGACCAAAGGCATTTAGTGATTTCCTCTTAGATAAAGCCATCAGTTGATAACCATCCTTCCCACCAATGTTTGTCTGAAGAGCTGTTTCTTTATCTTTGTTACTGTTACCTAACTGATACGGGGGTGGGATTCTTGCTGGCTGTAAAGGCAACTTCTACAGATAAGGCAAGTTTCCTGTTTAAAGTCTTCACATTTCTTTCGCTCTGACCCTTTTTTGCTTTTCTCTGCCTATATTGGTGGCTTTAGTCCAGAGTTATGGTCCTTGAAGTAAAAGTGGAAGTAAAGGGGTCATTCAAAAAGATGGTTTTACATGCTGTTTGAGGACATAAAGGTACTAAAGGCTGGCTGAAAATAATTTTTCTGTTAAACCGAGCTTTAGATATTTCAAAAAAAATTTCACTGAAATAGTCTCAATTTTTTCCTGCAGTTTTCAGAAGTGAGGTAAGAAAACCCCTTGTTAACTCAGAGCAGGGCGAGTTGTCCTTCACGTGGGATGGTGGTGGCATGACTTTAAGAGCTGGCCTAGAAACGAGGCAGTTCAGGTACTTCAACCTTAAATTTCCACGTCCTGTCAACAGGACTTCACCGCCTCACTGTCAGCTGTTTTGAGAGTACATTTTAGCACAAAATCCTGTCTTTAGAAGCAGTAATGTAAATTTCTCTGGAACATTTTGTCTTTGAGAAGCCAGCAATGTTGACACCAAAAAATCCCTGTTCTAACAGGGAACCTTAAAAGAGAAAGACAGAGAACCTTAACTTGAGAACAAATAATTTGGGAAGTTACTGTTATTCTTTGTGAAACTAATACCTGGCAATCCCAGTTTACAAAAGAAATTCACTTTACTCTGGGTTCATTTGCTGCTTTTCACTGGTATTGGAGGGGAGGTTGTATGACAGCACTGCAGGTAGGAACCCAGTACCTGCTTTATAAGTAAACTGCTTTCCTCACGCCAGATTAAATCAGCGTTGGACTTGGGGTCCAGCCTAGTAAGTGGTGGTATGTTCTGGGAAGTGCACACCAGGAAGGTTTACATGTAACTGCTTATTTTCTTGTCCTGAAATCACAAAGCTGAGCATTTCAGTGTGATGGATCTTTTGCTGTATGTTCTGCGTAAGCAGGAAAGACTCTCTGCATATCTGTTGTGGGCAAAGACTGTCCGGTAAATCTTATTTGTTCTGTTGTGGCAGATTCGGCTTGCATAGTCCAGATGACTTCATGGCACTGGCTAGGAGCTTCCATGATGCTTCTCTCCAAATCAGACTTGATAGTGCTCATTTTGTCAACCAAAAGGTCTATTCGGGAGTTATAAATTGAATGAGAAAGTGTTAGCTTGACATGGATCCCTCCCGCTGGGCGGATTTGGGCCACTGTAGTGTAGTATCCCCTACAAAAGTTTGTAATGTTCCGTTCTCCCCCTTCCCTTTCCTGTCCCTTTGCTAATCCCAACACAAAATCTTTGTCCTAGACACTTGTCGTTAAAAATGCTTCTATTTCTAAATAGATAAATTACCAACGTGTGAATATCATTTGCCCAAAGGAAAAAAATAAATTTCAGAAGCCAGTTCTAAGTGACACACCTCCAAAAAATTCTCTTTATTAGGTTAGTTCATTGCTGGGTAATAAATCCTGAACAGAGCTTTTAATTGACTCTTTAAGTAGTTTTGGCTCAAGTCAGTGTTCTCTGCTTTTAACTTCTATTTTTTCCCATCTTTTTCATGTTTTTGTGATCACTGCACACAGTTAAATGGAGAGGCTCTTTGGGGGGTTTTGTGCTTCCTGCACATTTGCTCCCAAATAGTTCTGAGGTGATATTTCTATTAGGACTGTTATTATTAGAGCTTTAAAGAGAAGAAAAAGGAAAGGGGGAGCAAACACAAAGAGGAAAGGAGGTAGTGACCATTTGCCTAAAAGCGTGTGCCGATCCGATATCTTTGCACCTCTTAGGAAGAGAAACAGAAGCTTCAGCTGACGTAGGGGGTCCAACTGTGTGTAAAGGAAAGACCGCAGGAGCCGAGTGATGGCACATTTCGTATTCGGTCCATTAAATCTCTGAAACTTCTGTTTGCTTCCAGTGAGATCGTAACACATCACACCTCTAATGCCATGCATCAAGGTAAGCATGCCCAGATTGTAAAATTAGAGCATAAGTTCTTAGCCTCTTTCAAAAGAGCATTTTTAGGAAATTCTAGGAATCTGCGTGCAGCAGCAACTACCAACGGCAATCTGACACTGTCTGTGCTCTGAACATATCATATTCATAAAAACAACCTTTTTCTTTTTACAAGAAGCCTTCACTTCTTTAATTGCTGCACTTTTCATTTTCCTCACAAAACTTTTCCCCTCAAAGACGTTATCAGACAGGTGCAGTGACATTAAAAAAATGGGGAAGTTGTGTATCTTTTGGCATCAGTAGAAAAGCTGCTCTTGGTTTTTGAGCCAGAAGAGCCACTTCAGAGCCACTTTGTTCATTGTCAAGTGCTGTAGCTTCTCCTTTATTCCCACAGTGGTACAGCATACTATATTTAGTTGTTTTTCAGGCTATTATACAAGTATTAACTTTGATAAGGAAAAAAAATAGGATCTTATCAGACTATTTGCCAATAAAGTTGGGGTAATAGAGTTCTCCCAAACTGCCCTCTCTGCAAGTTCTCTTTACATTGTGTTATCAAATGCAGCACTCTTGGTGCTTTAAAATTAATTTCAAAAAAATATCTTTATTCCTCATTTTAAAAGAAGTAAGAATAATTCCATGAGCTGTTCTATTTAACACTTCATTGGTTATTTAATGTAAATGCGAATCCTAAGGTGCTTGATTTTTAGTGCACTTTTGTCAGATGATTTTTTTTTTTATTTTATTTTTGGTGCTTAGTGCTGAGAAAACTATTTTTCATTTTGTTTCTGACCATGTGTTTTCATGGAAACAAACCATCTAGAACACATTGTATTTCTATGAAAACACAAGCTTATTAAATGTCAAACAGTTTATGTTTTCCTGGCAGTCATCTTGAAATTGGCACATTCACTGTGTCAGTGTTCTATGATTTAAGTTTAAAACTGTCACATTGTCAATGTTCAGACATTAAAAGGTCTGAAGTCTCACACATGGGGGAGGAGGAATTAGGCTCTTGTCAATGAGCAGGTGGTGATAATTTAGGCATGCTTGTTTGAGGTTTGTATTAAGTTAATAGAAACTCTCTAGTCTGAGTATCCTCAAATATTTAAGCTGATAAAGAGGTGGCGTCAATGTTGAAGTCAGAGTCATTTGTGCTTACTAAGGGCTGACTATAAATATCAGGGTTGCTGGTGGAGCTTGAAGTGTCTTTGCACATTTAACTTCATCACTCAGCTCATGCATTGCAGAAATTGCTTTAAAAAGCAGGGAAGCTGGGAGGAGCTGCACTCGTGGCTGTCCATACCCTGCGCCTCTGGAGCTGGTGGATCCTAAGGCCTGTGCAGCGAGGGCTTGGACACTGCTTACCCATTTTGGAATTATAACTGAGGGTCACATTGTAACAGGCTGAAAAATTCCTTTGAAAGCAGAGTGGCTCCTGGAAGAGAGAGGAGCCTCCTGGGTGAGTTTATGGCCCAGTCCTGCGCCAGTGAGGAAGGGCGTGTTGGATGAGCCGTGGTTGATCAGGAAGTGATCCTTGTTTTATAGACACTGCACTCACATCCCAGTCTGTCACTGCTCTACTGGCAGGTGAGGTGGGCATCAGGCTGTTAAATAAAAGATGAAGGAAGTATTTGATGCATCTGGAACAAAACGCACGGGTCATAGTAAAGAGATTTTTATCTTCACTAAGATAGGAAATACTTGTACAAAAAAATCCATTTTAGCTCTCCAGCCCCCATCATCCTTACACTTCAAACAATACCCACAGCACTATAGCCCCACTAAGCTTGACATTTCCAGTATATGTGAATTAACAGGCAGTAAAAATAATACTGCATTTATCATGCTGTGCTATATTTTATAGAATAAACTGATGTTGATTTTATGGTTGAATTCAATATGACTCTACTCAGAAATAGCTCACATGCAAAAATCTTCAGGATTAATTTATGAGTTTAGTTGCATGTATTATCCTATCACATTATGCAAATAATTAGGAAGAAAATAGCTATTTAGCTTATTTATTATCTCTATAGGGAAAATGTACACATTTTACATGCATGTTTCAACTGTATTTCATCTTCTTGTGATTGTGAAAAAGCCTTTAATATATTTCTTTACCATGAATTTTATATTTCACAGTGGAATTAGCTAAATGGTTTGTTTTGCACTCTAATGGATGGGATTTAAATCCAGTTTTTCACATCACACAGGAAATGTCTTCCAATGTTCTTTTGGCTCTGTTCCGTGGTGTCTGTTCTGTGCACCAAAACCAAAGACAATTCCTCATGGCTGGAAATTGACTTTAAAGTAGTAAAGATGCTCGAAGTTCATTACTCAGTTTGTCTAACAGCTGCTCATCTTCAAACTCTCTCCGGGATTATTTGTCCATACTTGCATCTGTGTGGAGTCTCACCGGGAGCCGTGAGAAGGCCCCGTTCTTGGTCAGCCCTTCGTGGCTGAGATCGGGGTGAGATCTGTGGGGTGCTGGTTCTTCCCTTCACAGCTCAGACCGCAGAAGCTGACTGCGCCGCGAGCACCGCTCACCTGTGACCCCCTCCGAGCTGTCCTTGCGTGCGTGTCCCAGCAGCTCTGCCTGTGCTAATGACAGACACCCACCTGGTGACAAGCTCAATGACTCGTGAAATCCCGGCCCCCGGGGCACGTGCTGGTTATTTATTGTTATACACAAACACAAAGCAGACAGGGAATTTATCATCTTGCAATTTCAGTGACTGAAAAGGGTGTTTGATTATCTGAAAGAGGCAGTGAATGTTTACAGAGATTTGCATAACAGCCATTTTTCATTTCACCTTGCTGATGGACACAGTGGATGTGTGAGCCTGGCTGTATTCTGCTGTAATTGCCAGTACTTTTTTTTCCAATGTTGACCTATGTGTGTAAGCGTCACAGATCTTGTACTGTATATCAGAATATATCAGATGTGTTGGTATGAAGCTGCCATTTAATTTTAAAGAAAGGGTGAAACTATATGAATGATGCTGAGCCATGATGTCAAACTTTGTACTGCCTAGATTCTGTATTTGTACTGTGATTTTTTTCTCCATATAGTAGCAGAATAATTTTCTGATTTTTCCCCAGAATAGCTTTTATCTCTTACATTAGCAGAGTTACTAAAGGAAATTATAAGTTCTTAGCCTTATCCACGAGCCAGAGGGAGATTTACTGGAGATGTGTCAGTATGTGGTTTTACTAATGTTGATACACTGTGTGCGAACTCCTCTGTACACGTTTGCAACTCATTCATATCTGAACTCGGTGTGGACTGAGTGTAAAGACTCCAGAACACTAAAGCCATGTCTGCTTTGCCAAGTCATGGAAATGAAGGGGAATGGACAGCACTTGCCCCAGAGGATCTGACATCCACACGGTTTGTGGTTGGTCTGTTTGTTGACTTTGGAGTAGATCAGGTGTGGTGGCAGGAAGCCTCTTGCAGTGAATTCCGTGTTGTCTGGGAGGGCATCTTCCAGTCCTGTTTCCTCAGAAAGGGACCTTGTTCGTATGCTCTCGGGCCACTCTGATGCAAACCAAAGCACGGGGAAGTGACGGGGACAACTGCTGCAGAGCACCCTCCTGATCTGAGCAGGAATGCTCCGGGAGACGCACGCTCAAAAGATGCAAGGGCAGTTTCTGTATGGGACTGAAAATTTTCCAGCCAAAGTGGTGTTTGCTGTACCAGCTCGGCTAAACTACCTTTGGCAAGTCTCCTTTATGTTCTCTCGGAATGGTCCCCATGGCTGCTGCCCACCTCGGTCACATCGTGGGAACAGAGGCCTCCTCTGCTGCTCCAGAGGCCGCCCGTGCACAGATGCATTGTCAAGTGAAGAGCTTTGGGAAAGGATGAGGTGTTCATTCATTGCACTGTAAAATGACTGCTGAAGGTTAATCATATACTTTTAGCAATGCCTCAGAATTAGCTGGTGGTTGGAGAATGCTCTTTATGTTGTTCTTCAGTTTGTAAAGGAAAGTCAGATTGATCTTCTGGGGTTTTTATTTCTATTTGCATAGTGTAGCATATCCAGTATAAGAACCTGAAGTTCATTCCACTATTTAAGGAAGTGCTGGAATTCAATATCAGTAGCAGTAGTCATTGTTATTATTATTATATAAATTACCACATACAAAGGAAACATGTAGTAGGGTAAAAGGGAGAAAGGCTGTTTTGTGTCCCCTGCACATCATAAAAATGATCAGTGAAATGCAACTTCTAATGTTCCTTTCTATTGTTCTTGTATGGATTCAGGCCCAAAAGCTACACTGCTCGTTTTGGAATTTATTGCTTCCAGTGCTCAAAGCAATGGAGATACACAAGAAAAGAAGAAAACAAGGAGGTGCTCCATAAAGAATGGCTTTCCACACGGAACCCAATTCTTTTGCAGGTGTACACGTGCGACCTTTTTCTTGTCGTTATCTATGCACACAAAGCCTCTGATTCAGAGATTTTTTTGGCAGTGTAATGTACTGCGGTAAAGCTTTCGCTGCCTTGGCTTACTCACTCGAAATTAGCCCTAGTAAATACTAACTTGGTGTGATTTGTACAGGGCTGACAATGTGTTGCTTGGCTGAGTAACTTGTAAAAAAGGCTGCAGTAATTAGCTCCTACAAGTTCACATTTTCTTTCATATTTGAATATATGGATTGTCATTTGCTGCCAGGCTCTGCGTAAGTGTGTCAGTAGTTCCTCACATTGACTTTTTGGTCCTTTGAACTGCTCAGCAGCCTCTGGTGCCTCCATCCATTTGCGTGCCTACGGTAGGCTAAAAACACGTGTTCCTACCCATCCTTTTTTATAGCGTTACATCGGAATGGAGCTCCAGAATCTCCTCTGATTCTGGGAGGATGTGTTTTCCTCTGAGTCACTGTTTCTGTTCTGTGTCACCACTGGTTCATTCTCTCATGTCGGTTAACTTTGTTTCTTCACCCCAAAAGCATCTAATAGTATTAGGGAGTATTTATTTATGTTTAGGCCATCATACCTTTGGTGTTTCTTTTGAAAGTTTAATCTAAACATTGCTGTCCTTTGTGGTCATTACTTTATTAGTTCTATTTGTTGGCAGTGAAAAGTGTGTTCTTTTCCTTCAGGTCTTCATTTTTAATAGAAACAGGAAGGCCAAGCAGAGATTTGTTTTTATTTTGCACTCAGAATTTCAGTATGTTATATTTATCTATCTTTCATCTTTTTCCATGCTCTTTTGCAGACATACTGTTATTGATGTGAATCAGAGATGTCATGGACAATGACTGTATTATGGCTCATGTGTTAATGTGTTTTTCTTTCTTTACGTTTTCATTTTCAATGTTACATTTCTTTTTTGTTTGAAAAGAATACATTTTAAAGAATTTAAAAATTTAAAAAGCCCTTGCACTGGAACCATGATGATTTGGCTGGGAAGGCACTAACAATGGTGGTTGATGCAACTGAGAATTTTGTTTTTCAGTCCTTCACTTACACAAGCTGGTACTGAGAGACCTTTAATTTACATTGCCAGCATAGAGAGAGAGCCACAAGAACTGCTCTGTAATATCCTTTTAAACAGTATTTTTCATCCACCTGTAATGAAAGGTGTCTGTTTTATGTTGCTGCCCGTTCATCATTCCTTGGACACCTGCTGCCTCAGTTACTTCTTAAATCTGAGTTAACCTTCTAACGTAATCCTGCTCTCCTTTCTTCCTTGCTTAAACCTATTATTCCATAAACCAAGCAGTCCAACGTGAGTCCAGTCACCTGTGAGCACACGGTGTAGGATTTAACATCTATCACTTGTGCGTGCTGTTCCTTGGAGCAGTGGATTTTCACCACATCTTTATGAACAGAGGAGCAAAGTACCCAGCTCATCTGAACTATTCATTATGTGCTCAGGGGTTTGCTTTATGTTTTCCCTTCCTGGCTTTGGACTGCACATTGTTCTCTAATTCATTCTGCAGTCAAGAATAGAACAATTAGCCACAAACTCTCAAGCTCTGGCAGATGATTAATCAAAAAAAAATTTACTTTGGCTGATAATGCCTTTCTGTGAATTATGAGCTGGCTGTAAGCCAGGGAATACTTCTATTGTCCCCTGTACAGACGGCCCATCCTTCCAGACTCAAGTGCACCAGAAGTAGTTATATTTTTCATCTTAGAGAATTTTAGCCATTGTATTATTGAGCTTTTTAACTCCTTAGGACAGTGTTTGTGAATCTCTCTTAGCCAGCTACCATGTAATCCTCAGCGAAAAAACAAATCCTAATCTCTTTGTATTTCAGTATAATTTGGCATCTGAAAGGGGAGGTGGTAAATGAAGTTTAAAGTATTTAAGTAAATAGCCACATTGCAAAATCTTATTGTTATAATTACAAAGGTTTTAATTAAAAATGTTAGCCACAAAAAAATTCCTTTGTAGGCCTCTGCCAGTGATTGCAAACCAGTTTCCATCTGTGCTTTAGTATTGACACACAGCCAAGTTCCTGTGAAGGGTGTATTTACGTTACTTTTACTGTTAGTACTCTTTTTTGCAGTGTTTTCCTAGGCGCCAGTCCTGTACCTTCCCCTGGTCCCCAGCTGCAGGCTGAGTAACGCTTGGGCCATGGGGTGGTTTTGGCTGTAGAGCATTAGTGATTCCAAAAGCACTTGAATGACATTAACAATTACCTGCTGCAAATGTATTTATTCCTGGGGAGAGGAATCTCGGCTTCGCTTCCTAAACACAGTCTGGTTTGCTTACTAATAAGCGTTATGAACCACTCCTCTGAGCTTGGATTTGTCAGCTCAGATCTCTGGAAGTCTTTCTGGATGACAGTGCAAATCTGGAGTTCTGCTTGGAAACAAGTGTCATTTCCACAGTGAGCCTAGACAGAATTTTTTTTTCCTCCTGAAAAACACTTTGATGAAACCCATGCTGCATAAAACCTGTTTTTGCTCTGAGAAGGAGGATTAGTGTGTCTGCTTCTCATAATTACTTATCTGTACCGGCATCCATATGGAATTGTTTTTCACCCATCAGCAAAATGATTTCTAGAAAAGTGCTCCACTCCCAGTATAGGGGTGAAAAGCAGAGGCATTATAGAAGAGCAGGAGCCTGGGACTGCTTTGTGTACTTTTCAGCTCTTTACTGGATGATTGCTGATTCCAAGGTTGTACTTTGCAAATTCAATCTTTCAAAAAAAAAAAAATTGCCATTATAGGCAAATGGAAGAATACTCAAGACAGAGAGTGCATCTCTGGGGCACTAATAATTAAAAGTTGTTGCCAAGACTTTACACAGTGCTCTGAAATTTTCATTAATATTTTATTTCATTCCTGATTAGCACATGGTGTTTGGCCCATTTCAGGACTGATTTGGTGGGCTTCCAATACAGGAGCCATACCTTAGCTGAGTACTTACTGTGAAGAGGTTCATGTAGGATCCAATTAGTGTTTAAATTTACTTTCTTACTCATACTTCACATTAACAGTTCCAAGGATTAATTTATAGGACTCAATAGTGACTGCCAGGGAAAAAAAAAAGAAAAGTAGTCAAATTAAGTATAAATGAAAAGGTATTTTGTAGTAACTTGATGAGTCTTGGCATAAGCTTGGCTGCTCTTATTTGTAGCTAAGCTAAACTAACTGATGATGAGCTTTTCCAAGTATGAAGGAAAAAAAAAGTTCAGGAATCAGTGTCTCAAGGGGGTCATCTCTGCCAGTACAGATCAGCCTGTCCTTTGGGAGTGTGTTGGTTGCACAAGTTGTGTGAAAAATGACAAATGTCAAATTTTGAGCAGAATCTGTCCATCTGTGTAATTGTATCGAAGGTTGCCCTCATTACTGTCAGAGGCAAGCGCTGCACAGTTTTTGGTAGCTCAGAATCTGAACAAGGCAGAGAAGCTGTCTCATCCCTAGAAGGAGAACCGAGACACAGAAACTGAAGGGATGCAAATCCTTTCCCAGCTCCCAGCTGTGGTGCTGTGCCAATGTGCCCCACACCCTTTCGGCAAAATCAGCCCCATTAGCCCTGGTCAGCAATTCCGACTGCTTCGGGTTTTTCTGTTGCAGTTTCGGGGCAGGTTTTTGAGCTGCCTCAGGAGCTGTCCTCCCAGCAGAAGCAGAGGGCTGTGTTCCTGCTGTGCTGCTGGTCTGAGGGCGAGCACTGAGCCCTGGCCTCGGAGCAAACCCGCGGCTGCTGCTCAAGTGCCGTCTGTCCGAGGGGCACAGGAGCTTTTCCTCCTGCACAGGCAAGTGGCAGCCCAAGAGAACCCTCTCGGCTGCTGCTGGGAGCATTTTTCCTCTTCAAGCTCCTAGAATGGTGCTGCTTAGTGGTCCCAGTAATCCCAGTTTCAGCTGTGTGTTCCCCTGTCCTTTATGAGAGTCCTTTATGCCGGGTATCCCTCCCCTCAGAGACAACTTTCTGATTGTTTCACAGACCCACTGGGTCCTACTTGTTTCCCAAGTATGCTCCTTATTTTTCTTTTTAGCTGCTGGCAACAGCTGCAAATAGGGAAACTTTTGGCACTGTCAGCTAATTGAAATTTCTGTGGGACGAAGTAGCCCCTGCTGACACTTCAGTTTAACTGCTTTGCCTTCTATTAGCAACTTTTTGTTGTGTAGATATCCAGGCTGTAAGAAATGTACTGCTTTTAGACAGAGTTTCAATTCAGACTGCTTTAGGAGGGAACAAGTAATGTTGATTGATGCTGCTTAACATTCTTTTTGTGTTGATGCTAACAATTTCCAGTCAGAAAATATTTTCTACTGTATTGCTTACACTTTGCAAATTTGTTTCTCTCCCCCTTACTGCAGAACTTAATCAGATACTTCATAACTGTGATCCTTTCTCCTCTGTCCCTCCTCCTGTCATGAAATCCAGGCTTGTCCTTACTAATAGCTGCTTCGTGAAAGCTTAAAAAATGACTTTGGAAAGCCTCTCTTCCTTTCCTTGCTCAATAGAAAGCCTTTTACATTATTGTTTATATAGAAGAACAAAGTCATATTTATTATTAAGAAAAATATTTTCCATGCAGAAGGCCAGGCCCTGCCACTGCCAAAAGAAGCACTCTGGTATTTAGGAAAGAGTCTTGAGAGAAGTTAAGACTATGGTTTGTGATGAAGAAAAAAATCAAGTATATGAAACATGCGCTGCTGCGAAGGAGACCTTTGTGACGTTGTCCAAGACTTTCTGGATTAGGATTCCCGATAGGCTGCAGTGGGCCATTGTGATTCACCACTGCAACTGGTGGCGTTCTGTGATTGCTAATGAGGAGACTGCTTGAGGAACACTAAAATAAAGTCTAACAGTGGCAGTATTTCCAGCTAGGAAAGTTTGTATTACAGTGAGGAACAACTAACATAGGTAACAACAGCAGCCACCTCACAACAGCACAAGCTTGGTGTGTTCCAGCAACCCTGTGAGTAATCCTTGAGTGGCCTTAGCTCTGCCCTTCAGTCTCTGGAAAACCCCGTACTACCACAGGTGTGCTTTAAATCACAATACCTGGAGGTGTGAGAACGTGTGCTAAAGTTTTAGTGAGACAGATGTGAAAACTGATTTACCACTGATACATGAATTGACCCTGAATAAAGAGCACACAGAGTGGTCATACATATCTAGGTGGAAAGGAGAAGTGACAGTATAGAGCCTCTGAAGTCTGCGAGTGTCCCATCAAAATCTGCTTTGGTAGTGCAAAATTTTTTAGACTAAAAATAAAATGTATCTCTTTCTTTAAATCCAGGCTGTCTTTATGCACCACCAAGTGACAAAATAGGCCTGATTGTTTTTTCGTTTCAATTTTTTTTTAAACCTCCAGCAGTCACCTTTAAGAATCTGACCCTTATTCTTTGTGCTAGGGAGATAATTACTCACTCTCAATTGCTATCCCTAGGACCAGTTAATGAATGCTACATAATAAACAGAAGTAGGGCAACTGGATGAGAACAATGCACAGGTGGGTAAGAAGACTTCATTTGGTGAGAAGATAATGAACATGAGAACTTGTGGTTTTTCTAAATACCACCCCTGACTCCTCTTCAGATAGCTCCTGCATTGTTACTGCTCTTCCTCAGTCAGTCTTCCTACTTGTTAAGTGACAAGAGGAAGGAGGTTACAAAGGAGAGAGAAAGGTTTCCTCAGCAGAGATTCAGGCAGAAGAGGATCCTGTCTCTCACTCTCAGACCTATCCTAAACATATTTACTTTCTTATGTGCTATCCTGCACCTTCCCAAAAGAGGCTGATTCTGCAGGCAGAATAATCACTGCTTTGTAGTGCCTGGTTTTATTATCTCTCTGCGAGACTTGTCCCTTTCTTCCTTAACAAAACTGTGCCAAATCCAACTTTTGGAGGAGAAGACAGGATTGATTATTGATACATTGGTTTATGATGTTAGCGCTGAGAGAAAAAGCAACTGTCCTGGCCTTACCACTGCAGGTCTTGCCGTCTGTACTGCACAGCTGCACTTCCGCCAAGTTTTACGGTGTATCTCAGGACTATGAATCTCTCCAATGCAGTTTAATGGCCCATACACACACACAGAAAGGTAACACTGCTGTCCAGCTGAAGAGGATCAATGTATAATACAGATAAGTATTTCCTGTGCCTGACAGCCTCTCCAGAACGGAGGTTTGAGTTGCAGTGCATCTGTGTTTTTAAGCCAGCACTAGCTCATGATGAGACTGGTGTTCTGTGAAGTCAGCAGCAGAGGTAAATGACTCGGTGACAGGAATACTGAAGATGAACACAGAGCCAGGCAATTCGTTCTCTCTGCTCTGTGTTTTGTTAACCTGACTGACATGCACAGAAAGGAAATGGGGTCTGAAGGTCTCTGACTTCTTAACCAAAGTATTAATGCTTCGAAATTGCAACATTTAGTTTAGTAATGTGGTTTCTGATATTCCAAACACGGCTTGACTTTTTATAATGTCCTGTTTGAACTGGAACCAAAACTAGTTGAGGTGGAATTTATCGGAGTGTGTCTTCTTGAGACTGTTTTTAAAATTTCACCTAAACCTGTCAAAGGCATGTTTAATACTCAAAATGGCAGAAACCATAGCCAGAACAGCTTCCAGCTAGATATGTGGTAGGAACATTATGCACACCGTTTGCTAATACAGGCACGTACAGGCCAGCAATAGTTCCAGAATCTCTGCCAGAAAGCTAATGAGAACATAGTTGGCCATAAACTTTCCTCTGACTTGGGCAAGGGCATATCTAATTCCAGTTGTCTCATGTCCACTAGCTGCAAAATGGAGGTATCAAAGCAACAGTGCCAGAATAAATTGGGATTTCTTGAGGGTTTGCAGTGAGAGACTGAGACATGATAATTGAAGAAACCTGCCATGGGCTGTATTTGCATAGGTGTGTGTATGTTTTTCTTGAGCAAACAGGCTGGCTGCGTGTGCCAAGAGCTCGCCACATGCGTGATGGGCTGATGAGGAAACGCTCGTATGTTCCGTTCAGAGCACGTTTGAAGGGGAAAAACTGAATGCAAGTGTTATCTCTTCTGTAATAGTCCAGGGAAATGTGGAGAAACAGTGTCACACCCACACCCTCAAAACAGTGAACCCGTCAAAGGCTGCACTCCACAGTGCTCATGGCCCTGTTCACCCCAAACTAGAAGCCATTTTTCTTGCATAGCATCCTTTGGAATAGGAGTTAACTTTATCTCTCTAAGGATCTTGGAAAAGCATGCATCTCTCCTGGTGCTCTCCTGACTTACGGTCCCTCAGACCTTGGAGTCTCAGTCCCATGGAGATAGGGAGCCAAGTCAAGAGCTGTTACTCAAGAACTCCCTGAATGGGGAAAATTTCTTCTCGTGCTTTTGAACTCTAACCCCCTTCCTTCCCGTGCTCTCTGCTGATGTATTTTAAGATAAACTTTAAAACCTTTGTTTCATCTCCAACCAATCTCCACCAGCAGTCAGCATTGCCAGATTCAATGTTGCAGGGCATAGAACTACTTGGTGAAAATCTAAGTGCAGTCCGCAGTGATGATCGGCTATTAAAGGCCTCCTTACAGTAAGCCTGGTCTCCTGTGGAGTGTATTATCCAGGCTTCTCCAACTCAGTGTGTCACAGCATCTTTGACTGTTTTCTTCACTTTGCAGCTGGAACCTTGCTGATAAGTGAGCTAGAGGTGCTATTTGTATTCCATGGATAAGCGTGTTCAGAGCTTGCTTGAGTATTCCTACATGATACTGGCTTTCAGGGTCTGCATGGACTTAGCTGGTTGGAGGCTATAAGCCTTGGATTTATAGGAATTGTTATTGTGTTCTTATCCTTCACTGGTGTTTGATTTATATCCACAAAAGTCATTCCCAGAAGGAATGTAACTAGATTTTTCTCCCAGATTTTTAATTTAATTGGTGATTGTTTACATGTGAATCCTTGCCAAAGTGAGATGATTTGGCAGTCCTCTGGAATGTAAAGGTTAAGTATATTGACTTCATCTTTTCCTGAAGGAGCTGGTTTTTTTGTGCAAAAGCATCACTGGGTTTGTTATTGTGTCTGAAACTTTGTTTACATGGGTTTAATTGAATTTTGTCTATATTGTACAGCAAGCGGGAGATGGCAGTTTCATATAGTTCTTTCTTCCTGGAATACAGATTTTTGGACTCTTGGTTTATTAATAAATCCTGACATTCCCTGAGCAGTAGTTCTTCAGAGCTTTCAATGCCATAAATACTGAAAATAGGGAAAAACTGTCCTGCCATTATACACTCAGTTAATAGGAATTAGTTGTAGTGATGGCAGGATCTTACACCTTTGTCTTAATGTGATCAATACTGTCCTTAGCTTAAAAATAAGCATGTCGGAATTGTTAGCTTACAAACCATGTCTATAAACCATATTTATTTTACCATTAAGCACAAGCTTCTGACAGTGTTAGCTTTTGAACTGTACATTCCTGAAGCAAAGTGAGTACAAAGCCAGAACTGCTGATTTTGTTTTCAGAAATCACATATGTAATTTATTTCCCACTTATGCAAAAAGTTTGCTGGGTTTTGGATCTGTAATTTCTGAGTAAGCTGTTTGTTACCACTCAGGAGTTGAACAGCAATTGGAACACCTTGGCTGGAGTGTTCCTTCATCTGCTGTAGCGTGGGTGGGCCTTGATCGGAGCAGCAGGTCTGGATGGATCACTGAGCTGCTGAACAGGCTGCTGAGGAGCTAAATGTCACAGCTCCTTCTGAACCCTGTGCTCGCCCTGCCAGTGGGCTGGAGCAAAGTAAAGCCCAAAGAGATGATTTGATAATTGCAATTGAAACTGATGATGTGGATCTATCCATTTCTTTTTCTGGTCACATCTTCTATTGACATTGGTTTTCTACTTCCTTTAAATTCATCAACAGTTTTTCTCAGTGATCCTTTTTGTGATCCAGGTCCAGACAAAGTGATTCCTTTCGTAGAGCAGAGGAATGCCAGCTGTATTCTAGTTCTGCATAGTAATTTATCTCCCTTGGGTCCAATCTGCTGGTCTAAGTTGGAAAGAAGATGATAATGAAGCAGTTGCCCATCTCTGGGCTTCTGATCGTACTCCTGCAGAATCAGATTCCAGTCTGATGGTTCAGAGACAACGTAATTCCTACTCTAAAGTGTGATTTGGAAGGAGATAAATCAGGAGTGAATGTGATCCTTGTAAACTTAAATTAAAAATACCTCTACTTCCCCTAGCAAAATGCTTCTTTCTGATGTACCTCCCCAACACAGGGACTCGGTGTTAACAAAGGAGGCTTTTCTGTAGACATTTCTCATTCCTTCTTATCATGTCAAAGTTGGCAATAGATTTCCTTATATTTTGTTTTTCTTCTCCCTCATTCCTACAGGACTCAGTCTTAACTCAAGAATTTCTTCTGATCCATACAGATCTTTAGGAAATTAGTTTCAAATACTTGATGTTCCAAATACTTTTTGGCTCTTAAGGGTATATTGCTGGGCATACTGTCGATAGTTAAAAAAGCCAAGATGCAGCAGCTGCAGGAATTTATGCCCATTATGGAAAATCCAGCATGCTTTCTTTGGTATGGCAATACCAAAAAGTCTGCTGGCATACCCAACTGAAGTACTTATAACCATAAAGGGAATGCCTTTTAGGAATTGGATAAAAACACAGACATAATATTTTCCATCAATTAGATGTTGAGAAGTCCCAGACGTACAATGCTGCAAGTGAAATTAGACGCCTTGGGAAACCTATTCCAAACAGAAATCTAATATGTGGGATCCTGACTCAGTCACCACTCCCTCAGTTTTTTACCCTCCCAAAAATATATTTGGATACACTAGTAATGTAAATATAGTAACATTACACCCAGTAAATATGCACAGATTGGATCATGCGAGCTGCACTAAATGCAGCCATAGACAAACCACAAACTTGCCTCTAGGTATTTTAAAAACTTGCCAAGAATGCACATTTGCTGAGTTTCCTATGTTACTGCAGATGTGCAGTGCTACTATTTGTGGAATCCTTTCAGCAAACTGTGTATTATTTATAAATGGAAAATGAGGGAGTTTATGGTGAGCCTTCTGTCATAGTTGTTTGGCATATGGGAATTATAAATAGGACTGGGCAATCACTGATGTGCTCTGCATTTGGCACTGTGGTCATTTCTGACCCAAGGAGAAGCCACAGGAGATAAATATATGACGGTCCCTACCAGCTTTTTTTTGTGTGTTGAAATATATTTACTGTTTCACTCTCTGCTTAAGCTGCAAGCTGAATGGAATAATTTTTTTACATAATTCTTTAACTGCTCCCACAGCATGGCTCTTTTCAAAATAGTTTGCCCCTAAGTGTTTGAGGCAGTTCTCTGTTAGAGGAGTGAACCCAGCACGTCATTGTTAGTGCCACTTGCCAAAGGTGTTTGAGAGCCCTTGTGCAGGATGTCCAGGTGAAGAACTGAACACCCAAAGTTGTAGGGCTGTGCTGCAGCTTGTTTTGGATGTAATCTGAAGTAAATGCTTCCGAGTGCACAATGAAGTCCTCTGCAAATCACTTGCAAGAGGAAGTGTTTTCTGAACTCCATGGAAAGCTTGCAGGCCTGGTCTGCAGGAACACCAGGAACAACACAGCACCCAGAAGGAACCATTTGCTTCCTCCCAGCCTAGTGAAGGTGGAGAAGAATTACTGATGTTACTGATGGAGCCATTATTCTCTTTGGCAACTCCAAGTGCAACATTTTTGTTCTTCTTTCACATGTAATTCATGCAATTTGCAGGTAGTTCTGGATATTTTTTTAAACTTTTTTGACACAATCTGTGATCTAGTTTCATCCAGTTCTGCCTTTTCTTTGACTTTTTTCAGTGATAACTGCTTTCCTCATTTGAATTTAGTTGGCAGCTCTATTGATTGATGGTCTTGATAGAATAGAATCCAGCTGTCTTCACTTAAGAGTATTGTGATGCAGGACAAACACTTTAGTCTGTGTCATCCATGTAAACAGTCTGTGGTTCTAAAGCTACGTAAATTCATCCAGAAAATGACAGTCCATGCTTGGTTTTTGCTCTGCTTACAATGTGGACAGAAGATGGCTCTGGGTTTTTTGCCTAAATCATTGCAATAAGCTAGCAGGGGGTATGCCAGGCAATGCTTTAATGAAGTATACATCAAGGTTGCCAAATAAACAGCTTTTGAGGCGTATGCATATCATTGTTGTGGGAAATGTTTCTACTGGTAGATTAGATAATAGGTGCAATTTGAAAAAGGAACATGTAGTCCTGTTCCTCTCCACTCCTTGTGCACCCTTTGGGTGTGGACATATAATACTGAAATGCGTAGCTCAGCACATTTTCAGTTCACCTGGTTAAAAAGAAGTTGCAAAGCAGCATAGATTTTCTTTTGCTTTCCATCTAGATCTGATGTACAAACCCAGTAGATTGTTCTTCTTAAGGGGGCTTTTTTTTTCCTCCTCCTCCTTCATAAAATGCATATTTTGACACTGTACGTATGGGTAATGCACCTTTGTGACCTTGTAGCTATTAAGCCTTTTGCGTGAAGCTGTTTTTGCAGACGCAGAAAATAAAGGAAATTACCACCTTCCAGGTGTGCACATGAAAGTACATTTCAGGTGCATAAACAGTGTTGTTAGCTGAGGAGTAGAGTGCTTACTCAGTGAGAGCCCATTTATCCATGTTCTGATGGGTTTTATTAATTATTAGTACGTGGCAGTTTAATCTGTAAGTTTTGGGTTCGCAGAGGTGAAAGGCTCTTGCTTTGTGATCATTTCCTGAGCCTGCACCGGGGCTGTACCACTTCACAGCAGAGTTTCTACTTTGTGCCTCCACTGGCTCATCCAGCTATTCCTGGTGGAGCTGATTTCTTTTAGTCTCTGTAACGCTGTTTCCAGCACTTCTCTATAGGGAGGTCAGCTAGGCAAATGACCAGGAGAGCTTACAATTGCCTATGATGAGTGAAAAAACCACTCTAAATGGCTCAGTCTTGTTAAAAACCCTCTATAATGAAATATTCTCAAGCCAGGGAAATGCATATAGAGGAGGAGTGCAACAGCTTGCTCTTTATCACTAAAAACTGCAAGCTTCAACATTGCTTTTGTTGAACAGGGATTTTTTATCTTCCTATCCAATCACCCCCTACCACCAGGCTTTAAAATTCTTTTTTCTCTGGTCAGAAAGCTGGTTCAGATGCCATACCTGTGGTTTCCCTCATATTCTGGATCTTTTCATACAACTTGGTTTCCATAGTAAATGTTTTTCAAAAAACGTATGTTTCAATAAAAGTACTCTGTAGTTCTTCATTTTACAAAGGAGTGCTCTCATTAACACACAGTTGAATAACTCTTACAACCTCAGATCTGTTTGAATTCTACTCCAAATGTTCCATTACAGGCCATCTGACACCTCATGAAACACATTATAAGCTCCATTGCTAAGTTTCTGATCTCAAGTCTTAGTCCTCAAACTATTTTATCATACTTGTATTTGAACAAAATATGCTGAGACAGCAAATGAGGATCCATATTTAACCATGCAGAAACCAGGAGAAAGGATTGGTTGGTATTTACTGTTCAGAAAATTAGTGCTTTCCAAACTTCCTAGAGTGATGTGATGGGAAGCTTTTGTATTCTCTGTGTTACCTCTTTTAATTTTGTTTTGTCAAGACACCACCACGTTTGTTATGAGAATTAGAGAGGGGAAGATGGTGCATCGCAGTTATTCAGGGAGCCCTTCGTTCCTGTCTGTCAAACCTGAACACAAACCATTACACTGACAGCACAAGAGTGGTTTCATAGATATGGAGGAAAGCTCCCCTAACCCAGCAATTCCAGTTTGGAAACAGTAATTCAGTGAGAGACCTGAAGAAATCAGGCAGTCGGTGACAGTCCTGCCCTTCATTTCTGCCCCTGCCTTTCAGGCAGTGATCTTGAATATCACTTCCCTGCAAACCGCAGCTGCAAATGCAGCTCTCAGAGGGATGCAGCTGACCTGCACGTGTAGGAATGCCGTGCACACCGTATGAAATCACGTCCTGCAGCGCACACGTGCAGCACTGCCTGATGCCAGCGGGGAAACCACAGCGCAGCGCTCCGACTAATCCCTTTGGCAAAACTCAGGATCGCCATAAAGGAGTAACAATATTCATGCTAATATTGATTTGTCCTAGTGATAAGGGAAAAAATAATAACCTGGAAGTAAACTAATATCCTTTAAAAAGGCAAGATACTGTTTTCAAATGTGACTTAGTTGTGTTTGGCTTGGGTTTTTATAAGAGCACTGTGAGCACCAAGATACTGCAGTGTTCTGTATCCTAATCCTCGCTCCTGTAAACCCTCTGTACACCAGCCATTCTTATTGTGCTGCCTTTGCCAGTCCTTGCCTATTGATTACTTTATCTTCAGCAGTTGGGAGAATAATTAGGCCTGTTTCTAGTGAGATTTTTCACCTCACTTAGCAGAGTGAGAAGCATACAGGCATTCTGCTACTCATGCTACCAGTGTCTTTTAAGTTTGTTCTTACGTCTTTGCTGGATTTTGGATCACATTGATAATCTGTCACATCTCCAGCAACAAGCATATGAAATGTGGCAGAACTTTATTTCACAATTTTGGATGATTGTATCCTACTCAGCATCATGGCACATGAAATAATTACCAACTAAGAAACTACCATAGTATTGGTAGGACCAACTACCAGCCAAGCTGCTGCTTCCTTAAGTTGTCCTTCTGTTTACATGAGAAAATAAAGATGCAAAGTTCCTAAATGGCTCGGTGGGAAATAACTTGAATCAGCACTGCAAGTAGTGAAAACAAGTACCTGAGCCTTTGAAGAAGGAGAACTATCTGTGAGCATATGTAATGATACGGTTGTGTGATCATCAGTGCTCCCAAAGTATTGGTGATGCACCTCTGAAGTTCTGTCAGGTCTGAGGTTTTGGTATAGCAGTACGAAACATGTTCTGATTTTCTCCTGACCAAGACAGCACCTTTTTCACTTAGGAGAAGGGCAGGCTTGCCTGTGGTTACCATGCTGCCATGCTGGCTCAATCCCCATGTGAACCCCAACTGTCTCCTCTCTCATACAGACCACTGATCCTGCATGGATTTTTGGGGGCAGATATGGGAATTAGTTCTTGTGTCAGGGAAACCGAGTCTTTTGTTTTAGGTGGGGTTTTTTTTTGGTTGGTTGGGGTTGTTTTGTTTTGTTTTGTTTGTTTTTTGGTTTGGTGTTGTTGTTGTGGTTTTGTTTGTTTTTGTTGGGGTTTTTTTGGATTTTTTTTCTTTAATAGGCTTTATATATTTTTCCTTTCAATTTCATCATATAAAAATTCAGTGCATTTTTTTCTTAATACTGTTAAATGTTTTGCAGGCTTAATTTAAACGTAATGATTGCCTGAATACATTTGTTTTCTTATTTGGTTGACAAAACCAGTGAAGCATTTGTATTGCAATGCCTTGGCATGTTTTCAGTTTGGGATCACTAGACAGCTAAAGAGGAAGGGCTAAAGTCTGTGAAGGCAAAAATAATGCATTTATTTCCCCTTATGAAACTGCACATATTGCTCTTTGCAGAGTACCAGCCCTGCATGGAAAAGTCTAACACTGAATAAATGCTTCTGTGTAGCTTTGAATGCTGTATGGCAAGACCATACAGATGAAGCAAAGACAAGACTGGGGAGAAAGAAGTAAAATGTCCAGGGCTTTGGAATGGTGTGTTTGCCCTGTCCCAGGTCAATGCACATCTGAAAGCTTCCTGTGGGTTGGGAGGGTCCATGGGCCCCCTTCACAGGCTGGTCCCAGCTGATCCTGCCTTCGGAACAAAGTGGCTTGGAATCCTGAGGGAAACAAGGCACGGCGTCCCCAGGAGTGGTTACTCATCCCTTCTCTTAACATTCTCCTCAGAGATCCTGAGGAGTTTCTAGGGGCTAGTTCATTGTGTAATTCCCGTCCTTTTCAGAGGGGACTCCAAGACCTTGACTGTGTAAGTGAGCAAAGATATTGAGGACCCGGAATTACCTCAGTTTTTCCCTCCTTGTGTTGATGAAAAATTCCTGGTTCCAGAATCAAATAGTTACTTTCACTGAACAGAGTGGCCCTGCCAGCAAGGTTTGGTGACCCTTGCTATTGGATCTACAGTGTGGGATGTTGGCAGACCCAGCACAGGCACCAATACGTTCCCAGCTGTGAAGGCAGCTGCCTGCACTTGCTGCTTGTGTCTCTTCTGTCCTGGGCATTGTTGAGCATTCCTAAGCACTCCTGTAGTGCACTTGACTTGGAGTCAGAGCTTTCAGGTTCTGTTAGCACCAGCTCTCATGTGCTACTTGTCCCTGTTTCTCTTCAGTACTGAATGGAAACGCAGCAGATGCATCACAGATACTGAGGAGAGTCAAGAAGCTGTCACAGGGAATACTGTATTTTCTCATTCCCTCAAAACTGAGGCCCAGAAAGAGTTGTCTAATGTTTCATGTTGTTCAGAAATATGCTGCAGGAAAATGTAATCCCTAAGTAATTGCTTCTATCAGAATATCCTTTGATTTTTACCATATGCCTCTTCTCTATGATTTTTCAAAATTATTAAGCAGAAGGTTGTGAAGAAAACTGAAGATGATTTCTGGGAAACAGTAGCATAAGTCCTCTCAAATTTTCACACTGAGGTAGTTTGCCATACCTTATCTATTTCACATTGGTAGTTCTCCTCCTATCTGATATCCATTTCTGTTCATTTTGTATCATATTAACTACCTTCAGCACTGCTTCAGAAGCTTCCTCTCTCTGCGTTTCAATGCACATCTCGTCAATATCTCTGAACTTTGGTTCTTCTTCACCTCCTTTTGAAGTGTTCTCCTGTTAGAAGTGATCCAGCTTCCATTCACCTCTAATTCATTAAAAACCAGTGCCATCCATTCACTGAGCACATTGCAGCCATTTAGTCACATGCACACGGGCTCCTTTCCACACCTCGTCTGGTTTGTCCTCAGCAGTGGGCAGGCTGGCACTTTGGTCAGTGAACTGGAGAGGTGCTCCTGGCTGCTGTGATTGTGGTGAATAGGAGAAACTGAACATACCTTGATCTTGTACACCCTTTTTTGACTTTCATGTTTTATTGATACACTTCCTTCTTTGAGTAATTATTTTCTTGAGTCTTTTATTCTTTGGCAGGTATTTAATTTTTCACTGTTTCATACCCCAGCTCACACACTTCTCAGTTTCACTTGACAACTCCTCAGCTGTTGCAGATATTGCAGAACACCTGGTTCTTTTATATGGAGTCCATAGAAGAGCAGTGCCCCAACATACTGGATCCAGGCTGTTCATCCCAGAAGTGTGGGAGTGGCCCCGTGGGTTTCAGCAGGACAGCTCAGATGGGTGCAGGAGGCTGTACCTTACCTGCAGTTATCATGCAACTTCTTGTGGGTTGTGTCCTTGTAATAGTTTGTTGAACAAATGTGGAGTATAACAGCTCTGATGACGGACTTTAACTGAAAAGGCAGATCAATTTCAGTAGTTCATGCTGGAGAGCAGATAAATGACTCTTAAAATAGCAAAAGTACTAGTTTGTAGAAACAGACCCCCAAAAAAGTCAGTAAATACTTTTAATGACTTTCAGAAGCCAGTTAAAAAAAACCCAAATGTTTGTCCTTTAGCTAAAAATGAATAGAATCATTAAAAGCATTGCTGAATTATTGGATACTTAAAAACCTAAACAACCCAGTACTGAAATTCAAGTGTCTCTGCTAATTGTAGCTTGTAGAGTACATGCTTGCAATACGTGGGCTTTGGAGTGAAGAAGTTTGTGTTTTAAGAACGGGGGTATGTGTTAGAAGCTGACGAGAGGAGTGTGCTGAAGAGCAGCTGCCCTGTGCTGGAGGTAACCCCCCCCAGCTCCAGCAGCCTTTAAGTAAAGATTAACAGCTCTTAAATTAGCCTTGATTCTATTAGAAATGTCCCTCATATTTCATGCTCTGGAAAGGGATATGGGGAAAGAATGTCATAATGTTTCCCTGTTCTTTGACAAGCCTTTCAGTAGCCCTGTCAAAGATCCTTTAAAATGGAATTGAAATAATCAGGAATGATGTGCCTATGTGAAAAATGCTTGGTGCTTTCTTTTCTGTAAGATGGGTGTATGCTAGTAAGGTTTAAATTATGGGTTAAAAATGATTCTTATCAAGCAAGTGCTAGCAGCTCAGATCAAATTACTAAAACAGAAAATGAGAAGATTTCTAAATCCTTCCTGTTTTGCTTTCTAAATAGGATAAAAAAAAAATACTGTCATGAGTTAAATCAATACAAACGCAGATTATAAAACCCAATTTTAGATGAAGCAATAGATGATCCTCTATAGGTGTTCTGCTCTGTATGCTCTGCTTTGTAATCGAATTCATTAGCTCAGAATACTGCACTCCCCTTTTCAAAGCGAAGATGGTTCTTTGCAGGTGTTCTCTGAACTCGGCGATTATTAGCAAAACAGTGCTCTCAAATAATTATCTTGCTCTGTAAGTGAATCATCTTATTATTTTGCTTCTATTAAAGTCTAGTATCCTTCAACAGTGTCACATTATCATGTCTAATAATCAGAATTATGCAAAGGAATTATCTGTATGGATTTCATGCCCAGGAACTGTATCATCGTTTATTTATCACTCTAAGTAGGTATGCAGTGTTTTGTTTGTTTGAAGTACAGTAGTTGAGGCTGTATTGACTTTTGAAAATAGATCATTAAGTTTATGTTTTCTTTAAAGTTGAAGCCTTAAAAGCCATAATCAGCTGCCATTTATTTTTTACTAATGGCATAAGAAGTAATGAATTTTCTTTGATAATTTCAAGAATGTTATGGTGCTGTGGAGGAAGATATCAGGAGTGAAGGCTGCTGAAGTGGCTCTAAAGTTTGAAGAAGTGAGAAATGGGAGGAATTAGCAGTGAGCTACTAGTACGTGATCAGAGAATATGTTGGACTTGCCATTGCTTCTGTTCTGGAGCTCAGTATTAATCTGAGGAGGAACTGGAGAAAATGCTATAGCACAGTCTTTATCCCCCCTCTGTTAAGCACTGTGCTGGAAGAGACGGGGTCAGACGGGCTTAGAAGCCCATGTAACTGTGGCTTGAAGACTTAATTCTGGAGAGAGTCCTAACACGGAATTTTAATTGTCCTAGAAAGCACGTGCGGTTCTAAGCTTGTGTTTTGCATTGAGACATAGAAAACATACCAGATCTTAAAATTTTTCTTATAATAGCACAAATACTCTCTAGTGCAAAGCTGTATAAATAATGTATATGCTCACAGGAGCAGGAAATATGCTGCTGATCAGACAATGTCAACTTAGATGAATCCTGTCCTGAAAGCCGTTCTTTAAATGTGAGCAATAAAACCACTATTGACATGTGGCACTACCAACTGAAATGTCAATAGTTATAAAAAGAGTATTTCATAACGCAGAATCATTGCTTGGTTTGCTTGACTGGACAGATGCTTCTACTTTCCATGAAAGAAAAATAATTTCCATGTTAGTTCTCTGAGTGCCCAGCACAGCTTATCTGTCCCACTAACGCTCACATTCCTAATCACGTTGTTGGAAATGGGGAAACTTGCTTGCTGCTCTCGTATAGCATGAGAGGGAGGTTTGACTGTCACTGGGCACGACTTGAAGCAATTTAAATGTTGGCATATTTACAGCTGCTCTTGGGTTACTTTTGCTCAATCTGGAAGTGGGTGCAACACAAATTTCTTGTGTTGAGTATCCTCATCCCATATGTAAGACTGCTTCAATTGTTCTCTGGCAACTCAATTTAGACGTAATTTCCAGTGTTTATAGGCAGAAGGCACAGCTTTGGCTGGCTGTAGACTTACATTTCTCTGGTTATTCTTAAGCATAGTTGAAGCAGTTTGTTCAACAGATGAGAGCACTGCCATAAGCAGCGAGGAAATAAAGAGGCTGAAGTGCTGTTAATGCCCAAGGCACATGGAGTGGCAGAGGACCCGCTGCGATATGCCCATATCATCTTGACTGTTGAACTATTCATCAGAAAAAGGCCAGAAAACTCCAGGGTTCCTTCCTGGTGCTGCATCTGGCCAGACACATTTGTGAGGAAGATTCTGAGCAGGAAACCTATCTCACTTCATCTCATGCTCTGCTCACTACTACCATTTCTCCTGCCTTGGCTATCTCTGATGATGCAGAAGAGGGCAGAAAGGGAAGTCCGGGGATTTTAAAAATGGAAAAAACCTGTTACTTATCCATACATAACTGGTTAATGATCGAAAGAGCATAGTCAGGTCAGTCATAAATTTGCTGGGGGAAGCAAATGCTCCAGGCTGGTCTTGGGCATCCCTGTGAGCATTGCAATTCTTCTGCAAATGGCTGTATGCACAAAGGTTTGGGAAATGGACCTAACGCTTTGTGAAACCCAGGCGTTGCCCATAAAATTGAATAAAAATGCTATAGGCCAAAGGCTTTTTAGGGAAGTAAGAACTTTTCTAATACTACTAAGGTATTTTTCAGAAAGAGACCAAAGCACTTAGAGGGTTCTGTCTACTGTCAGCAGGCCTCTAGAAGGCCCCAGCAGCCGTCCAGCTGACAGGATCTCTGCATCCAGGCATCTGCTCTCACCTGTCACCAGCAGGATGCTCAGTTGGTAACTGAGCAGCTTCGCCCACTGTCTCTGTGCTACAGCAGTCTACACCAAGCTGATAAGGAACAAAAGGACTTCTGAAGATTCTAAAATACGCTGAAGATGTTTCACTACGACCAGCATGATTCTTTTTTGGTCGATTTACAGGAAAAGATGATTCTTTGGAGAGCCTGTTTATTCCTCAAAATTATTATATGGCAGTGATCCTTAAACAAGGGTCTAATAATTACTTCTTTGAGGATAATTAGGATCTTGCTGTTCTTTGTGCTGCTGACAATCAGCAGTTGGTTTATGCACCGTCCATTGACTTTTCCCCACCAAAAGGGATATACAGAACAATACATAGCTGCGGTTTTTGGCAAGCAGCACTGGCCAAAATACCCTGGCAAGATTATGCATGAAAAAGAGAGCTGTAACAGCTTTCAAACAATTCCTACTTTTTGGCAACGTTAACTTCAGGATGTTGTAGGAAGATTTGATCCTTCAAAACTGTATGAATGAGAATCTCTCTGAGATCGAACAGGGACTCGGCAGTGGCAGCGTGGTCAGTAATCCAATACCAATCACTTCATACCCCCTTTTAGGTGTAGACAAAAGGGGGATGCTACCAAGTCCCGTTTGATCTATTTCTTCATAACTGTGTAATCTTTCCATGGCCACGCTGCAGGTGGCAGATGATTAATTGGTGATAATCTCATCTTTCTAATCACTTTATTTCCAAAGTGTACGGCTGTTACCTTAGATTCTGGAAAGCAGCAAATATGATATCCTTTCAAGGGATTTCAAGGTGAGAGGAAGCCGGGTGAAAATTCAGTTGACTAGATCTTTAAAATCTTTTGCTACCAACAGCATGCCTAGCTGATAATAATGACTTTGGATTTACCTTTCATCCAGATGAACCCCAAAACATTTTGTCAACTCGCACTTCATTTCACCAGGTGCAGAACTGCAGCAGCTGTTTGGCAAAGCACAGCAAGCAGTTCAACAGTTGGAGATAGCAATGTACTTAATTGGGAGTTGTGGAGTAGTCTCTAAAATGACTTGATTAAGACGTATAGCTGTAGGCCCACGCGCCACAAAAGCACACCTCCTCAGCAGGAACTGAGGAAGGGATTTTGTCTGAAGCAAAATGGAATGATTGCAGGGTCAGCATAGTAGCAGTTTTAAATAGATGAAAAAGAGGCAACTGAATGAGGACAACCTCCGTTAGATTCATCTTTGACAGTGTGCTACTTGGAGGGCTAGAAATAAATGAAGACTAAAATACCACTAAATCTAGAGGGGGAAATGTGTTAAGGAGCAATCATTTTCTTTTTGGGATGTTGCATACATCAGTTGGAAGCCACTTAAAAATTGATTGTCAGCAGGGTGGACAGAATTGTGAATTGTGTTTTTAAAGATTTTCTAGAGCTCCAGTTTTCCTACACTTGGTTTTGGGTGTCTTTGGTAAACAAGGCTGTTGTGATCGCTGCACCTGCATGGTTTCACATATGGCTATTGTTGAATAAGAAGCCAAAAGGACAGAAGCAGAGTGTTTTGATGCTTGGAACTTGTTGTATGTTTTAAACTCTGGTCACATCTAGACCTGCAACCCTAATATGAGCCGGGAGCTGAATGCTTCACCTGATAGTAGGACATGTGATTGGGTTGCAAATGGAGAAGGGCTTTGCTTTCAGTATCACCTGCTTTTTCCCGTTTACCAGCAGCTGTTGTCACCATCTCTGGGCAGAGTTGAACTCCTCAGAGGAGCTCTTTAAATACTGAAAAGAAATTTTCAACATTTTCTATAAGTGTTTGAAGTGCTGAAAACTGCTTGAGCATTTCTAAATGTTACTGCTACCTATTTGAACCAATACAAGATTTCCTAAATATTTTTAAGAGCTTATTTCATTGCAAGCCTATGAAGACTTCAGAAAAACAATTAAAAATATGCATGATTATGTGGATTTATACTGCCAGTCTAAGCCCTTTTAAGTGAAAACATACGTGTAAAACAAGCTTTAGGTCATTTTAAAATAGTGAAGAAGCTGCCTCTGCTAAAGCTGAAAATGTGGAGGCCCTGGATGATTTATTTACGTGTTCTTCTATCACATTTCCTTCCCAGTAAGTAGGTTTTCATCTCCATGGGAGAATGCAGCATGCAGCCCTTACCCTGCAAGAGGTTTGCACGCAGTTGTGTTTGTAGCAGTGATAGAGCAGTGGGTAAATGCTGTACCTCAGAGTGGTTTGACAGCTTCAGCTTCGTAACAACCCTGTGTGGCTAAACCTCCTTCAGACAGGGGGTGATTACATGACACATTTTCTTCTTTTTAAGAATGCTTTTTTCCTCTGTGCTAGATAGGAAAGAAGGGTGGTGGTCGTGTCCTGTATTTATAATTCATATCTTAAATTTTAGTGATAAGGAGGTCTCAAAATTTTTCTGGAATTGAGCCTAACCATGCAGCTTCACTTAGACAAGAATGCAAAACATAACCCAACAGTCTGCAGAAATGCTCCCCACTCATGTTCCAAGTCAGAGCAACATAAACATCTTTGTTTAATTAGTTGCATTTAAACTATTTCTGTTTGGGGACGTCCTTGAACAAGTAGTTAGGAGTAGTTGTTCGTTCATCCTGGAAGCTGAATTTATTACTTTGCTCAGTAGGTTTAAAAAGAGGTGGAGGAGGAGGGCTTCTCAGTGTTTTCTGTCCTGTGTTTAGAATACTCAATTATTACCGTCTCTTGCATTACCAGTGCTAATAGCTATCATAGGTGTTTCCCCTTTCTCTGTTTGCAATTTAACACTTCTCTGTTTTGCCTGGCAGGGTTGAAAAGGTTTCTAGAAGCAGTTGTTTCCCTCAGATTGTTGCGGAGGCTTGTGGTTAGGCTGACAAGCTGAACACCTTTTCTATCAGTACAACACAGAACAGTAGTTGATAAGGTTCCCCGATCTGTTCCCATCTCTAAAGCAGCAGTCTAACGTTTGTAGTTCCTGGCTGTTCGGGCGTGCTTAGGCTGTGCCACAGTGGCTCAAAGGATGAGCACATGCTGTGGTCAGGGTCTATTTGCAGGCCACTGCTCAGTCTGAACCATTAATAAATATATTTGACACGTTCAGGAGGTCTTTGGATGCAGAAATGAAGGCAAGAATTGAGTGTAACCTGAGGTGTAGTTTCTCACTCCTGTGAAGAGTTTGCAGTCTTGCAGTGTTTTATGGGCATCTATCAAAAGCTTAAGGAACAAGCAGGATAGACGACAAGCTTCTGGGAACTGGGAAGCATTCCTATCAGTCAAATGAAACCCTGCTGCACAAACAGTGAGAGCAATTGCCTGTCAAGTGTACTGTAATACTGAGCTCAGTATTACTTGACTGGCACATTGTCTTTGTGTTGTCACTGATACGGTGTCTGAACTCCAGGGAGACTTTCACTATTGCAGTAGTTTGGGAAATGGGGAAGGAAATGGATTTTGGATGGAGTTTTCGTAATGAGGTCAGTCTGAGACAGAAAACCCAAGTGCGAACGGATGTGTTTACACATTGAAAAGTCAGCAGATGGCTTTAGATGGGATATTGATAACAAATAATAAAGTATTTTAGGTACGCTTTTCTCATGTAAAATGTCTCATGACAAATCTTCTATAATTTTACGAAGCAGCCATTGTAAGGCATTTGTAAGAATGCAAAATTTGTGTCATCTGCTTATTATTGAAGCCATTTAGCACATCAGATGTCATTCCAAATTACCAGTTGCATTTCAGCTGGACTGGAAACAAATCCAGATCAGTAATAATGTAATGCTGAGTACCTTAAGGTTAAATGTCTGACAAGACAACTAGTGCTAATGGACTGTGACGTTTTTCAGGCCATCGGTCTGACATTACTTGCTGTGTCAGAGTAAAATGTTTACAAAGATCTAACTCCACATTACAATACATTAAGACATCATTCTTTTCTCTTGTGCATGCTCCAGCCTTTCTGGCTGCATCTAAATTCCACAGCTGGCCCATGTGCAAAAGCAGCATCTTCCAGGCTCTGAAGAGCTCTGAGCACCACTGTTAGTGGGATTTGATTCAGTCCAGAATGTCCTGTAAGGTTTCTGTTCACTACATTGCAACTTTACAGCTTGTGCTGCAGTTAAAACTCCATGAGCACAAACCCATCTGGGAGCAGGTCTGCCACTGTGAATTTTCCAAGCAGTATCTCACTATACATGTGCTATTGGTAGGAATGGCTTAATGTAAGGATAGCAAATACAGACAAAAAATTTTATGACAAAGATATCTGCTACATTTACACTACTGAAGCAGATTAGCTCTTGGAATTTTTAATTTTTAAATTCTTTTTTAAATAAGGAAAATTTAAAACAGTATTTTGCATTAATGGGGCTTGAATGACTAGACTGATAAATGGTAAGTACACCTGGATCAAATCACATTTAAATAATATCATACCATATTAAGAACTCATTAAAGAAATAGGTAAGAATGAGCCATTAAGGGCCATTTAATAGTAGATTGTTTCAGTGTCCTCATCTCATAGAGGCTTTCTAAATATAGGGCTTTGTTTCAAATATTAAGATGGTTCCTCTGGCTTCTGTTTATATCTATTTTCCCTTGTCTTATTTTCATTAAATGCTTATACTTCTGATTAAATTAGATTAAATGGTATATTCTGTCCCCTCTTAAACACCTTGTAATGCATCAATATTTGTGTGTGTGTGTTTTTATATTTTGTGACAGTCTATTCCAGTGGCTAAGACAGGAATTGGAAAAAATACTGGGTTTGTTAATGCAATATTCAGCAAAGTATGGGGTGTTTTAATAGGTTGGATTATTTGTGTGTGTGTGTTCAGTCATGCGCTATCCCTCTTGTGGTGTGCATGTGTGTATATCCATGAACGCAAAACTTCATCTCACAAACTGACGGTACAGTGACATCTGATGCTATAGAATAGATGAAAATATCTCCAGCAGTGGTATTATGCTTCAGACGTTCCAAGTAAATCCTAACAAAGCATGAACCCATCACCAGACAGATTTAAAATGTAAATGCTGCTCTGCCTGATCAAGTCAACGACTATTAAGTGCAGAGCTTTGTGCCAAGATGTAGCGGCAATACGGTTATTTTTTACTTAAAACAACACTTCGAGGAGGCTGTGTGGGAACAAACACAGCGCACTCGAGCAGCGGGCCGGGACCCGAGGGACGGGAGCTGCTCTGGGGCACCGCGGGAGCGCTCCCGCTGCCACCGCCCCGTTCTGCCGCCGGCCCGGCACCCGGCCCGGCCCGGCCCCGCTCTCGCCACCCCGGCAGCGGGGCCGCCCCGCAGAGCCCCGG
>VZTD01003298.1:351932-462485 GCA_013397725.1 Rhagologus leucostigma | reverse complement strand
GCTCGGGGGGACGGGCGGCTCAGCCCCGGGTCGGTGCCGGCGGCAGCGCCGCGGAGCCGCTGCACTTTACAGCGGCGCCTTCAAGTTAGAGGGGGAGAGCCGATGTGCCAGCACGGCGCTGGGCAGGCAGAGGCTGCGGTGCCGTGGCTGGAGTCGCTCAGAGCGGATACGAGATGTTCTTGAGCTTTCTACAAACCCGTGAAGAAAACGCAGTCTGTAAAATCTATCTCTAGCAAAGGGGAAAGGACGTGCAGCATCCTCTGGGTAGCTGATGGGGCTAAAATGCCGTCTTCAGACAGCTGCTCATCTTTCAAAGGCTTTGGAATAGAAGGAAAGACCAGAGTTACTTAGTGATTTATTTTTTCTAAACCTGGAGTTTTCTCTGCTTGCGGATTCGAGTCCTTAATGAGGGGCAGTGTCAGACTGAGGACAGTCAAACGAACTTTTTGATGAGATACCAAAAGTTTAGAGGTACGTTTGTAGTTTGCCCTGTTTTCTAATAAAACTAGGTCCACAGTAAAGCTTTGCATTGCAGTATTTTTAAAGTCATAGGTTTGGGGTTTTTTTAAATATAGAAAAAAATCTAAACCAAATAACCATCCAACTTACATGCAATATTTTTCACTGTAATCTAAAGACTCTAATCGTTGGCATTTGAATTTAATGCCCCCACTAAAATACTAAATTTGTGCTGTTTAAATTGAATTTTAGGCGAAATTTCTCTTTAAAAAATTTATTTACTTGGGAAAAGTGTATTGAGTCCTGCTTCAGCTAGAGACTGTTTCCTTTTTTTTTCCACTTTGCGAGGCACTAGGTAATGCCCACCAGTAACAGCATAGTGTTTAAGGACGGTAATTTGCAATTACTAGTCTTCCTTTTCTTCTTGGAGAGAAGCCTATGTGAATAAAAAGAAAAGCACTATATTCATTAATCATTAGCCATGCTGAATGTATTTGGCAAGAAAATGTAATTGGGTTGATTCAAATACTTGCATCTGTAACAAAAGGAAGTGCATTTTTTTAAGTGTGAACTACATGGATATTTTAGCAGTCCTTTAGAATTCTACATATTCTGATAACAGTTTTTCAGCATATCCCTTATAAGCCTGTTAGAACCATGAAATTAAATAAACAAATTTTTAAAAAGGGAGGAAACTACACACACACAAAAAAATTGGAGGGTGTGATTATGTTGTATGCTTCTGGACAGAGATTTAAGGTGTGTTGTAAAAGAGCAGGCAGATGATTTACAGCAATTCTACTTCAAAATATATTTTTTATTCTCTTGGGAGTTTAATTTAAACCACTTTCCACACTGATGTAAAATCTTGGCGGAGCCCAGCTTTTGGATTTTAAAGTGTAGTTCCTAGTGGCTTTATTATGGAAATGCTTAGGTCTTTCTACTTTTTACAGACTACTTCTATAGTACATTTAATTCATGTTTCATAATATTTAGTTCTCTGGTGCATTGAGAAACTTCCTTGGTTTTTTATCCTTTCCCTAATTTGCTGGACAGGGTTCCGCTGGAGGAAATGTGTTGTCATTTGTCTTTAAAGGGCCTCTGATTGCTATGAAATAATAGATCCACAGTCCAATATTGTGATTTGAGAGAAGTAGACCAGTAG
The DNA here is from genome assembly GCA_013397725.1 of Rhagologus leucostigma. NCBI lineage: Eukaryota > Metazoa > Chordata > Aves > Passeriformes > Rhagologus > Rhagologus leucostigma. Next base: position 460,861 of record VZTD01003298.1, on the reverse strand, counting down.
AATAGGGAATACAGTTTATTTAAGCTCGAAAGTACAAGGGAAAAATGCAAAATCCGTAGGTGAATTGGGTGTCTTGTTTATTCTCTATTCTGTGGTGGTGTCTTTTGGCACTTCTAATCTGTTATCGTTCTGAAGTTAAAGTGCAAAAAATTATGGTCTTCAGGAGAACATGGGATTTTCACGTTGGGTTCAGTTTTCGTTTGTAAGTGAAAAAGGGGAATATTAGTCTCTTTCCTATTGCTATTTAGATAGCCCAAACTGATACCGTGTGAAGTTAATTTGTGAGTTGTTTTATTTTTCTTGCAACATAATGTTCTGGCAAACATGTTCTCTTTAATTCTCTAAGCCCTCAGCCTGTGTCCAGATTTGGGAGGGCAAAGACGGGCCAGCTGTCACACATGGAGAGCTGCACTCGTACACTTAAAGTGCTGGGAACAGACCAGTCCAGGGAAGAGCCTGGGCACGTCTTTGAGACAGGCTGCGTGTTAGGAAATGAAACTTTCTCATTTCAGGCAGAGCGGAAAGAGGATTTTTTTCCAACTGATTTTTAAGAAAACAGGCAGAGGTGAAGCATCAAAGTTCTTAATGACTGAAGAAGTATTTTCTAGGTTGATGGGCTTTTAAAAATTATTTATTAACTGCTGTGAGTCTGTAGAGGATCCAGGAAGCCTTGCATTCTTAGTTTGTTACACAGGCAGGTCGGCTAGCCAGCTGACTCTTCTAAGGGAGACGGCAACTTTACGTGCTCACCGGTGAAGTTTGCAGAGAAATCCGATCATTCTGCCGGCGTAGTCGCTGGTACAGATCTTATTCCAGAGAGAGTCTTCCCTGGCAGGAGCGTCAGGGGTGACTTCAAGGAGAGTGGTGCTAGGTGCTGAATTGATGAGCAAATACACTGCGCTGAAGCAGGACCGGGGATTCGTTTGTCAGGCCAGTACAGGACCACAGGTGAGCCCAAGACACAGGGAGATGGTTTCCTCGGTGTGGGATTGTACCCTGTTCTGGTACCTGCTTTGTAGAGAGAGGGGTCAGTCAGGCCCACTGCTGCAGAGAGCTCAAGTGCTATCATCAGGCCTGGACAGAAGGGTTCAGTCCACTGATGAGTTATAAAGTATGGACAGGAACCTGGCAATAGTTGCATTATCTTTCATATGGACATTCCTAAATACAGGTTGGTGGGAAGGCTGACGTACATTTTCTAAGCTGTTTCAACCCAGGTGTATTTACTGTTAAGGTGGCATTTGAGGTACTAATCCCAACTTCTGCTGTGTGAATGTAAAGTTCAGTCTGTTGTTGTTTTGTGGAATATGGACCGGATGAGTAGAATCTGTTGTTCCTAGGTTGCAAGGAAAATTGTTTTGCTTTGGGGATCTGTGCTTGGATCATTGGAAATATAACTAGCTTTTCTACTGACAGTGGCTCCAAATGAAAATTCAGTCATTTAAAAATACCTGTTTAAGGAAGAAGGCTCCACTGGTTTCCTGATTAGCGCACAGGATTTTTGGAATCTGCTGCGTTTTTCCAGAGAAGCCGAGGTGCAGCTGGGCAGAAGGCAGGATTTCCCTTGCTGCCGCTGTCCCACTGCCCCGGGTGCTTTCCTTGCAGCGACCCCCGCGCTCCGGAGCCGGCAGAGTCGGGCCGCTCCGGGGCCGGACAGGGATTCACGCGCTGCTGCTTCATGCGGGTGAGCTTTTCCCAGTCTGTCAAGCCTGACCTTTTGACGTGTTTTTTGTCATGTATCCTGGCACCAGCCTGCCAGCACATTGGTAATTACTCAGTGTTTTTTTCGCCAGTGAACAAATGCCAATGGAAAAACATCTTGCCATAGGTTTAAAAAAAAAGGGTTGCTTTGCAAATTGAAGTGTGTTTAAATTTACCTTCACTGTGGCACTATTGAAAGTTAAATCCAATTTAGCAAATACCCCGGTACAGAACTTCTGTTGACTAAATATTAACAGAATCTGGCCTTTGGAATTGCTAGCTGACAGGCTGTTTTCTTGCTGCTTTAATTTCATATGACTGATCTGAATGACTTGCTTGTACCTAAGACATTTGTTGCATTACATTCACAGGATAAGATTGGTTTGAGGTTTATTGCTGAAATGTACTTTTCAGGCTCTTTGAAAGACTCTCGAGATTTAAAAGAGGAAATCTGTCTTTATGTCTCGCTCTGTGAAAATCAAAGGCAGTTGCATGCTCTTTACAAGTCTCAGTTGGGGACGCTCCTTTCAAGTAAGGAGATTCTGTCCTGTTTAAGTCAGCAAAAACTGTGGGTGCTGAACATCTCACTAGATCAGACTCTTTAAACTTATGTACAGCTCTTGCCTAGCTAAGATGGTGAGTCTGTTCCCAGCGGCTGGTAATGCAGTCTTAAAAATAATTCTTCTAGGATAATTCTGAATAATTGGGGCAAAACTCAAGCAGTCTACAGACATAACTCAAGGACTTCTCTACCCTTTTTTCATGAAACGAAACAAAATGAATCCCTGAGGGGATGAGGTTGCAGAGGAGGGTGTTTGAGCAGTGCTGGTGTTTGGGGTGTGGGCTCTGCACTGATATGAAATGTCTTCATGCTTTATTCAGTGAGCTGATGTGGAGGGTCAGGGGGAGATGGCAGCTGGTTCACTTGGTGCAGGGCAGGGGCCTGCAGCTCTGCAGCCTGGCTCTGCAGTGGGGAGCTGAATGTTTGTATTGGCATTTTTTAGTTTGGGGAGTAGTGTCTAGAGACCTCAGTGAAGAACTGAGTCCTCTTTATATCAAGTACTTCCCCACTGTGCGTGAAAAAGACTGATTTCTTTACTCGTTCCCCATTATAGAGAACCTAGCATGTTCGGAGGTTTTTTCTAGGATGATGTAGCACTCAATTTTAACCTTAAGGGGTTTTAAATCTTTTTTCTTGCTTCTCTTGCCTACAGTACAGTGTAAAAATGATCACTATCATGTAGTAATTACTATCGGGGTTGTTAGTATTTCATCCTGACTACACAACAGAGTTCTAAATTGGTGTATTTTATTCTAGACTATATGTACTAAATCAAAATTGGTAAATCTGTGTGTCTCTCCTGGGTAGATACTTTGCAATTCTCTGTCTAGTATTGGAGGAAGTTGAGATGCAGCATGTTCTTTTTTTTTGCTTTGCATTCCCAGGAGATAAGTTTTTGTAGTGTGCAAAATAACTGCATACGACGAGAATGTTATTACAGTCAGACTTGATACATTTTAGAATGTTTTTCTGGGTTTTTTTATTCACAATGAAAGAAAAAAGTATTCACCTTTCTTGTATTTATGTGTGAGCTGTAATTTGCAATTACAGCTGATAACTCCTGAGATCAAGCAAGCAGTAGTTCTCTCCTTTTGTGGTTTGTCTTTTCCTTGAGGACCGATATCTAAGGGATATGCACATAACTAATGGTACAGAAACTGTCTTCTTCCTTTTTGAAGATCAGGGTTTTTTCTCCTTTTTGCAATAAACATTAGCAGGGGAGGGGAGCATTCTGTCCTCCAAGAATAACTAAGTTATGCGAAAAAAGGTGACTCTGCACAGTGCAGACCTCTGCTTGTTGGATAAAAAAAAGGCACTGCTTGGAAAGTTGAGGCCGAAAGCTGTTTTAGGGGGTCTGGGAGATGCACTTTCTCCTTATGCTTCGTCCTGTAACCTCCTTCTGCTGAACAAAGTCGTTAGCTTGCCCAGTTTTTTTGGTGGTTTGTTTTTTTTTTCCCCTTCACTTTTCTTGCTAGAGGCATTTAGGCTGAGAAGTTCTGCAAAATACAGGTTGGCAAGCTCGGTGCAGTTTCAGGCTGCTTCCCAGTTGCCTGCACCTTCTGTTGAGAACACGAGGGAGTGACTCAGGGCGGCAGTGACTCACGGGGTGTCGTGCTGTTCCCCTCTCCACAGTGGGGGTTAGCTGCAGCAGGGAGCTCGCTGGCAGCCTTGGAGAGCTCAGTGCACTGGAGAAAGCCCCCATGAGGCACCACCACTCTTCTCTGAGCTTGTCTGCCTGCACGGGCTACCACAGATTCCCACTTTTGTGAAAAATGTGTTTAAATTAGCCTTTGCTTCCCTTTTCCTTTTTGGTGCCGGGGAAGATGAAGCAGGCGTGTTGACAGGAGCAAATGGATAGGCAGGGAGATCTGAGTCCTGTGTCGTGCCAGTTGGGACATCTCTCTTAGGTTCTCCCACGGCTCACTCGGTGCCCGTGTGCTGTCACTCAGGAGCGCGGAGCTGGTCTGCCCATGCAGCTGCAGTCTCCGCGATGGGTAATGCTCCTCGCACTCTTTGGCTGCAGCCTGATGTGAACCTCTGACATCTAAAGCTCTCACAAGTGCACGGTTCTCTCCGGAGAAGTCTGGGCTTGCCTGGCGCTGTTGGGGTCAGGTGTAGCCCACGTCCTCGCTGCTGTTAGTGAGTGCAGCTGGAGCACTTCATCTCGGTGGGCACTGGCAGGGGTCAGCAGCTCCCACTGCTGCTGCCCTTGCACCTGTGGCCCGGCTCCACCACACTTAAGCAGTCAACTCGAGTAAGGTCACGATTTCACTGCATTTTTTGTTTTCTTTCCTGTATGACGGAGAGTGGTGTGGGACTCATCGCTCGTGGCTCTCCTGTTTGTGTGATTCCAGCCTTTGGGCCTTTTGTCATGCTGCATACGTAGCCATCTAGGCTAAAATCAATGTGGAGAGAGGTATAATCATCCCAGCTTTCATTTTAAGAGCATTTATCTCAAAGCTTAATTAAAGCTGCTTGGATGTAAATAAGTCTAACCTCTTCACTTCTGAACAATGCAAATAGAATAGTCAGCATGCTTACAGGGTATCAGCCATGTAATTATTGTGTACTGTTTGTGTTCTTTGAAATACTGTGCTGTTTCTTGCCACTGAATCTTGGGACAAGGTGCTTCACAAAACCAGCTGCATGACTCTTTATTTACGTACTTTAGAAGAAGTTGATCATTCTCAAACAAAGGGATGGAAAAGTGACAGTAAATCTTTACCTAGACGGATACGCTGTGACAAAGGGTTTGTCAGAGTGTTCCTTCAAACTGAAGGGACCACAAGCTGGAGTTCTGACTGGTTGGACAGAGAAGCAGGGATCATGTTCCTGCATGCCAGCCTTGCTTTTCGCTGGCTCTAGGTGGTGCTGGTCAGAGGCACTGCGGGCACCCTGCCCAGAGCCGTGTGCTTGGGCCTCGTGCCACCTCTGCTCACACCTGGTATGTGCAGAATACTTTCTGCACTCTCAACCAGAAAAGAGAAAAGGTCCTGTCACCATTTGCACGTGCTGTCTTCTGCTGTGCACTCTTTGTTTGGTGTTCTAAAAGTCCTAAAGTCGTTGCTATTCTTGCTGTAGTTTTGTTAACAGCGTGAAATGGGGAGCGATGCCTTATGGCGATGGCTTCTGCTTCCAGCTCTTGCAGATACTGAGAGCTGGTGTATTTGATTGGCTCAGCAATTTTCTCCCTTCATCCAAGTATCGTTTGCTGTTTAATGCCTTGTACAATTTACATGATCCCATTAGAAATCAAGTTCCCTTTTCAATGTGGCACTTAATTCACACCTCTTGTGAGACTGCTAGGGGTCTTAGGAGTTGATACTGTGCCATGGGCTAAGTGTGCCTAAAACTTAGATAAGCTGATGTTTACCTCACTCCTAGTTCTGAAGAGTGAAGCACTCTCTTGTCCAGCCTCCTCTGCTTGGCCCTGTGCCTAATGGGACATGATTCGAAGTGTCATTTATCTTCTTCTCGCCCCAAAAGAAGGTTAAATTCTCTCTAAGCCCCAGGTGCTCTTTGCCTGGAGCCTCTAGTCTAGGTAGTGTAGAAAGCCGGTAAAAAATGATCCCTGGTCATCAGAACATTTGGAGTTTCCTTTTTGTACATAGATACTTGCATACTTCTGTTCTGGTGAAAATTTGAACAGCATAAATTGCTGTACTACTTGACAGGAGCAGCAGTAGCTGATCTCCTCCTGTATCAGCTGTAATGCTTCTCATAATGACTGCATTTTCCCATTTGGCTAAATTAATTAGCCCATCTTTGTCTGTGTTTGATTTGTTAGAGCAGCTACTGTGAGAAAACACACATTTTTCTAGTGAATTTGTAGTTATTCCTTGCTCAATTTGGGAATTAATTAACCCATCTTGTGCACTGCAGAAAACTGCTTGTTGTAGAGTGCCCCTGCTTTTTCCTCTTCTTGGACTACCTCCTTCTTGAGTCCCGTAGAATTGGTCGTATGATGTTTTGGAGCACATGAATGTGAGTGAAACCACCGTCCGGTACTGGTTTGGGACGTCAGGCTGGAGCTCTCCAGGGTTGGGGAGGTGTGTTTGCCACTACTGCTGCAGGGGCACCCTCTGCCCTGCGGAGAGGGGCAGATTGTTTGTGACCGTCTGGAGGAGCTGAGCTCACACTCGGCGTTGTTTTCTGTCAAAGGGACACACCCTGCAGTTGTTAGATTGACAGAGATGCATTGTGTTAAGTTTTGGGGAGAGTTTTTCTTGTACCGTGGGTGCCTTATTGAATTAAAAGAAGTATTTGCTTAAAATATGAGTACATAAAGATGTTTGTAACTGCTGGATAGGTTCTTGTATCAACAGATAATAAAAAAAGTCAGACAGGTTAATTAAAGAGCCAGAGATGTTTCATTTGAGAAACCTCATATACATAGGCGCCTTCTAAATGGCTGAGGCAAACAGGCCCGGGGCATCGCTGCCTCCCAGATGCTGGGCGGCGATAGCAGGGGAGCAGCCGCGGCTGGCAGAGCCCGTGGCACGGCTCTGGCTCAGGGCTGGCACCGGGGCCTCGGGGGCTGGAGCGGGGCCAGCTCGGGGAGCTCAATTAAGGAATTGATTTTCCTATTGTTCTCTTCAAGGAGGATCAAAATTCTCTCTCCTGCCTCCTGCATGGGATGCTTCCGTGGACACTCTGTGTGAAGCCTCTCATAACATGAGCAATATTTCACCCTTGTGTTTTTCTTGGTGGGTTGTTTTACTGCACATGATAGAGTCTGGGTGAGCACTGAGAACTAACTTCTGCCTGGACATGAAAAAGGCCCTGAAAATGTGGTGTTTCCAGTGTTGCTATGGCTAGCTCTGTCCAGATTTCTTAAAAGTCTGCTGGTATTTCTGGGATTAACTTTGCATTTCCCAGGCAGAAAGGTGGAGTGCAGCTCCTGGCTGCCTGGCATGGCAGGTGCTGGAGTGCTCCCTCCTTTGCGTACACCTCCCTAGCTCTTAACAACGCTTTTCCTTTCTGAGCTGCAAAATGGTTTGGAAAAAGAGGAGTCAGTATGTTTGACAGATTTGTTTTGTTTAAAATAATTTTTCTCACTTACTAAAACCATCTAAAAATTATTGTATGGTTTACTCACGTTAAAATTGTAACTTGAGATTCAGATGTTGAGTGTGGTGCATCTCTCTGGCCAGCACACTGACAATGCACCTTTAAACTACTTGGCTTGGAGAGGAGCATCAGTAGCAGTACTGATTTTTGTTGTGGAAACCCAGAGCTCAGTATGGGGGAATGTTCCCTCCTTGCTGTCGCTGTTCCAAAATATTCTAATTTTCTTGTGATGTTTTCCCTTTCAACCACAGTGTTTATACTTACAGAAGGGAAAAATAGCCAAACGTAAAGGTCACTCTAAAGCAGAGACCTTGCGAGTACCAAAATCTCACTGCGAAGAATTTCAGCTCGTGGAATTGATTTAAAAGCCTTCACAAAAGTGCTTCAGAATGGAAATGCTTTTTTATGTCTCACTGAAAGCTGTAGCATTTGGTGGTGGTAAATTTGCACTTCATAACGTATTATTTCTGCCAGTGTTGATTACTGTTTTGTCGCAGAAGTAACTAACTTTGTAATTTAATCTGCCGTGGTATTGTCAGCCTAAAATTCGATGTATACACACTGCATTATGAAAAACTGTACTGCAGAGGCTGCCTCTGCCTCTGGAAGTGCCTGAACTGTAAAGCGCTGGAGGCTGGCAGAGGAGCCAGAAAGGTACCACTGCCTGCGTGCCTTGGTTTGTCCTGTTCCCAGTGCAGCTACACCTGGTCACTGCTGGAGTCCAGGCACTGTCCAGAATTACCTAAAAGAGAGTGAGGAAATACATACTTGACTAGGTAATTATACTGTACATTAAATATACTCAGATATATTAGCCAATGCTTGTATTAATTTGTAATACCTGAAAAACCTGATCAGGTCTTGATTTTTAAACAGGTTATCAGTCTTAGAAGAGTAGCACAGTTCTTGTGGAAATTCTGGAAACGAGTTACTAAGAAATCTGACTCATAAAGCAAATGCCTCATGAAATTTGAATGTTTAGAAGGGAAAATGACTGGCAGCTCCTCTTGTAAGTGTGCTAGTTGCAATAAAGTATAAAAGTTCAACATCAAAGAGATCACCGCTTAGTCTGTGGCGTATTTGTACATCAAAGAACAAATACAGGACAAAAGGAACTGTACAGAGATACAGTTCATCCTTGCAGACAGGTCCCCGTGGAATGCTATAAAGAGCTGCTTTCATAATGTGGAAATGATCTCTGGCACATCTTCATTTCTGATTTGGGGGATAGGTAAGACTAAGAATTAGCAGCAGTGTCTCAGAATCCAGTCGTGCCAATGTGCTCGGTAAGAGCGTCGGAGCTTACGTGATGTCAGCGCTGCTGTTTGTGTCTGTGTGACTCAGGTGTGTCAGCCTGGGTGACAGATGGGAGCTGTGTCTGCAGCAGTGCCATGTCACTGGGGGGGTGGGCAAAGGGGGTCTCAAATGCTTAAAGAAAGGGAAAGGTCTGCTTTTTGATTTATTTGTTGTTATGCCAGTGGTCAGGCACTGTATTGTGTTGCCCGAGGAGGTTGTGGTGTCTCCGTTCTTGGATATACTCAAACCTCAGCTGGACACACCCCTGAGCCTTATTTGACCCTGCTTTGAGCAGGGGCTACATCAAGCAATCTCCAGAGGTGCCTTCCAATATCAACTCTTCTGTGATCCATGAGAACAACTCTTTTGTAGTAAGGCAGCTGTCTAGTTAATATTTTTAAGTATGGCCTTTTTTAGTACAAGACACAATTCAGCCAAAAATGTGACCAGCTCTGGCACAGGAAAAGTCCTCCACCTGTTTTTTTACTGCTTTTCTGAGCTTTTGTAACGTGAAAGCTGGATGTGTTTCTACTGATTTGTGCTTTTAGTAGTTTGTTGTGGTTTTGTCGTTTGGTGGGGTTTTGCTGTTTTTTCTTAATCTTGAATTCCCCCTTAAATTAGAGAGAAAGTTTGTGGATGTCTGCGTTAGAACTAAAGAAAAGTGATCTTGGGTATGTAGGACTTGTCCTTTCAGATGGGTCATGGGAAGTTGGTCAAGGAAATTGTTGGACTTGCATTGACCAATTGGCGAATCATATTGAAGGCAGTGGAGACTTTGTTATCAATTTGAATGTCTCTGTTTTGATATTAAAATGTTAAGTAGGTCACATCTATTCTTCAGTTCTGGTCTTTCTACTTAATTTGTATCTTTGTAAGTGGTGGCTGCTTATGTGATACACAGAACTGTTAATCATAAGATCCAGACTAAATCTGAATTCTCCGAAGTTCAAGTGTGCTTGGATCAATGGTTTTAATAGCAGTTCCACCTTTTTAGGAGATAGTATTGTCAGCAGACTCATTTCTTTTACTGCAGAACTAAAAATAGTTACCATCTCGTGGAATCATTAAGAAATACAAAGGGTTTCTGTTAAAAACCCTGGGGAAACCTGATTAGGCAGACTACTGTATAATTAATTGATGTGCTACTACACTTGGAGAAGTAGCGCATCAGTAAACAGAAGTCAGAATGTAAAAGGCTAAGAAGAACTGCTGGGAATTGTGTTAAGACATCAAGGCTTGAAAATAACAATTTGAGCACCTCAGGAGAGACGAGCATTTGCATTTGGTGGAAGGACAGAAAACTCTCCAAAAGGCCAGGGCAGGGGGGTCTGTGAAGGAAGGCTCAGGCTTGTGCTTAGCACTTGCTTTGCCAATAAAACACCTTTGCTATTACTGGTCACAGTATTTTATACTACCTTCAAGTTGATGTTCTGATAGTTCCCTAGACTATATTCTTACATTTGTGAAACAGTGTCAGGTAAAGTGTTGTTAGACTGTTCCTTTTGTTAATGCTGTGCTTTAAATACATTCATTCTGACAATTAAGTTGTTGCCTAAGATACGACTTGGATCACTGATTTGTGCCATTGTTTGTTTTGTTTGCTTTGAGACTGGAAGTAATTGTCAGCAAGCAGTCTGTAATCATCTCTTTGGAAAAGTCAGGATCTTCTGTAACATGACTGTAAAGAGGTGCAGCAGTTGTGTATGTAGAGATCAGGGTTGCTGTGATGACAACATGCATGAGTTATTCTTCCAGAAATGTGTTTAAAAGCAATCCCTACCCCACTGCAATGGCGTCACCTGGAGAAGGAATTCTGTTCTGGGACGGTACATGTACCATGACAAGGCCCTGTGGCCAAGGAAGAAGACGAAGCTGTTGCCATGAGCTTTTGGCCCTTCAGAAATGGACATTTTTGGCAATATGAGGAAGATATTACAGGGATGATTGATTCATGTTTTTCTGTTTAGAGAAAAGCATAACAAAGGTGTTTTTAAGGAGGCCCATTTCTGTGTCTGTTGTGTTGCTGATGGGGAGAAATGGGCTGTGCTTGAAGAGCTTTACCAACTAAGTGGCTTCCCTGGATCTTGCGACACGCTGGAGTCCTTCTGATAGCAGTGGCTGCTTGTTCTGCACACAGGGGCGCTGGGGAGAGTTGAGGATGCTCAACATGCTGAAGTCAAGCCTTTTCTCAGGAAATGATAATAATTGGTTGTAAATAGTGACCACTGTTCTCAAGTAAATATAGTGGCTGTGCAAGTACCTTGCTCTGAGGAATGAACTGCAGATGTGTTTGTACTGTGCTGTTAAAAGAAGGTGGAGCTTTCCTCACTCGAGTGTGTCAAGTCCTGACCTGCTGGCTGGGACAGACTGTGTTTGAACAAGACAAGAGCTTTACATTTTAGAAAGACAAATCAGATTAATTCAATTTATATGCTAAATTGAAGGAACTTTTGAAAAAGTTCACTTTCGAATTAGCAAAAAAAAGTCCAACAAAAACCAAAACAATGAAGCTTTTGAGACTTCTTCCCACCTTCAGAATACCCGGAGCGTCAGGTCAACAGTTTATTTCACAGAGCGTGTGTACGCACTTGCTCAGGGATAGTTGCCAGCAGCTTGTAAAATCAAAATCCCAAAATGAAATCCTTCAATACTTTTCTCTTTCCCTTCATTGAATTGAAAAATTTCTTAGGGAGGTGCCAGCAAAAATAATGTGTGGTTGTGTAGCTTAACTTCTTTTCTTGGGCTGTTGCCGCGGCATTAGCGATGGGGTAACTATGCTAAGTTCAAATTTTGTATTAGCAGGGGGTGGGATCTCTTTACAATTGAATGAATATCCTGAATAGGCAACATGCACAGATGTCCGAGTTGTCTCTTTGGAGCCTAAAGTTAAAGTTCTAGGAGCATGTCCAAAGCTGGCATAAAGCTGTGTGTCTCACATGAAAAGCACTGCTGCGAGCTGGCAAAGACATTAGTTCTGAATTGGAGTCAGTTTTTGTTAGCCAAGCGTTTTTTCATTGATGGAAGTTTTACAGTTTCTGAGGACTCTTATCTACTCCTAGTGTAAAAGCACCTTAATAATTGAAATTACATAGCGCGACTTCAAATATAATCACCAAATATAATGTGGGAGAAGAATTAATTTAATTATAATTAATTCCAGTTTTCAGAAAATGCTTTCAAAGTTGTCTTAAGCTGGATACCAAAATGGTTATCACTTTGGAAAATGTTCCAAGTCTCCAAACATCTCAGTAAAGTGTCTATTTCACAAAGGACTTCTTTGATCCAGCTATCTAAGAGATTTATCCAAGGAGACAAAACCCAGATTGCTTGCTGCTAATCCGGTGCTTTGCAAACAAGATTTTAATTTTTATTCCCTTTACTTGTTTTTCAAGAATTCAGGCAGATATACAATGGGATGGTTTCTTCCCATAAATAATTAAGCCCATTCTAAGCAGTGTCTGTAGAAAGTAGTCCTGAGATTCATTTAGTTTAAAGTACCTACTCATTTTTTCCTTTTGAAAATAATACTATGTCCCAAGCAATTTGAATGCTCATAAATCACGTTAGTTGAAGGGGAGAAATTATTCCAAACTTATCTTCTCGAGGCTGTTTTGTTGTCCCAAAGACGGTCTAAAGGAAGAAGTTGTCCTCTGGCTGGGTTCACAGCAAGAGGCCCCAAGGTTGGTGTAGCAGGTCCTGTTTGTATTTCTCCTCACAGGAGCGGAGCTGCCTGTGAGCACCAACCGTGCAGCTGGTCCCTGTCACCGAATGCAGGCTGAGCCGCTTCTGTGCCGTGCCTGGCTGGTGACACTGGAGAACTCTTCCCTCCTTTCGGCTGGGCCGGTAACGACATGAGGTCTCTCAGTGAAGCTGTGCTCGTGCTACTCGAAATCGTATCTTTTTCATTATGACATCAGATAATTGAACAACCTCATCAAAGGGGATTTAGCATAGCCTGGATGAATAAAAAACATTCCCATACAAAAAAAAAAGGTTAAGTTTAAATACTGTGGTGTTTTTCAGGGAAAAGAGCACGACACAAGAAAACAAAGGACTGCGTTCTAAAAGAGACAATACCAGCAGTGCTGGGAGAAGGAAAATAAGCATGTATTTGTTTTACCTGCCCGCTAATGCCATCACAGTAGTTCCAAATACATTTTGTTCATTTGAGTTAAAGAACCCACCTAAACGTTTTAAGACGTTATTTATTAACAGTAACTGGTTTTAATGTCAAGAGAGGGTAAATTAAGTTGGTTACACAATTTATCAGACTCTGCTAAATGTTGTGGATGTTATTAGTCATTAAGTAACCAACAGTTAGTCTGGCAATTTATTAAATCTCAGGACATTGGATGCAGAAATCTCGCCATGTTTTCTTTATGAAGAGCACCTCAGAATAACATTAGCAGTATGTAGACATGTATAAATTCTTTCTTTTTCCTCATTTCTCTCTTACTGACTGCTTTAAACAAATCTTCATTTAGTTTTTTTAATGAAAACATTTTTTTGTGTAGTGAATCTGTCAGAGAAAGTAAATTGACATGTCATGGAATGGCTTTGTGATTTGCAGGGTGTTTTTTTCCTTGTTTTAAGCAGATGCAAAAGGTATATTTTGAGGCTGTTACACTGTGATGGATGAAAAAACTGCACTGACTTTTATCCAGGAGAGGGAAGTGAGTTGTTTTCTTTCAAGGGCTGTAGATCAATTGATGTCTTAGAGAAGTAATACCATGAAAGTGGGGAAGAACTCCTCTTTGATACTGGAGTCTTTCTATTTCAGTTGGTACAGTAATGGGCTTTTGAATTAAAGGTTTGTTAAAGCTTGTATCTATTTCGGAGTATTGACAGCCGAAGCAGACTCACTGAGACAAAATTTATGTGTTTATCCAAGCCTGTTAAAATCAGAATTTATGTTGACTGTACTAATGTGTAAGCTTTAATACCACTTTTATATAGAAGGCTGCTATTTGAATTTTCAGTGAAGTAAACGTCTTTACAATATGCCTTTGAGTTATAGTTTATAACTGGATTCATATAAATAAATGCTTTCAGCCAAATGCTGTTGAACTAATTCCATTTTGAAGTCATTAATTATATTTAGCTCACTGAAAAAAGGGAGAGGGAAGGCATCAACTAACCGTATATAAAAGTGACAACAGAATTGTTTTGTGAAGAGGCTTTGGGCCTCTTAAGCTACAAAAAGTGAGTGGTTTGTTGGGTTGGTTGGTGTTGTTTTAATCAAAGAAGTGTGAACAGAAGCTAGATAATACATTGCTATACTGCAAAGACAATTCATTTTGAACAGACTATTAATACACTTAATGCTTTTTGCTTTTATCATGTTAACGTCTTTGCAATAAAATCTATGCAGTGAGCCTTCTTGTTTGTGCAGGAAAAAACAACCTTGTTTTTTCATCGTAAATCCATTAGCTCTTGTCAGATTGGTAAATTTTCAAGGTAAATTTCTTCTGATGTATGCTCAGTTAAAGAAGTGGTTAGTTGCGGTCAACTTAATGTAAAAAAAACCTTACAGCTTTGACTTCTTATAGTATGTATATGTATATATATATATATAAAATATAAATATAGTGTAAAGCTTACGATAGAGTGCTAACCAATCACCAAAAGTGAAATCTAGATGCAACCAAAACAAAAACCAAACCAAAAGTTTAGTGCGGTTTGTGTGAGCCTGCTCATTACACTTCATTAATAAGATTTTGTGTTTCCAGGAGTTAGAGGACATAATAAACCTGACCATTGCTGGTTACAGTTTCCCAAAGACAGATTGGGAAATAAATAATGTATATATTTTTAGGCTGGAGCATGGTACTGCCTTTTCGATCTTTATGCTTCCATTTTGGCTGTTCCATTAGGTGGACGCAAGAATTTTCCTGCTTGGAATTCACATTGCCCCAAGATCACATAGGCTGCGTGCAGAACTGTCATCTTGCTGAAGTGCTGTGTAATTGCCTGATCCTCTTTCCTTTGCTGTCTAGTTTCTCTTTTCTTTCATTTCATTACTTTCATTTCTTCTCCTTCATGTTAACATTCTTCATCTCTAAGTCACTTTCTTGTGTTCTTCTTTCACTCTCTTTTGAAAGCAAACTGCCAGAGCCTTATTTAATCTCTTTATCAGTGTAGTGAGGGGTAACAACACGACTGTGCATTTTAGGTCCTTTGTAACCAGCTGTTTCAGATCAGGGTGAGAGTGAAAGAGCCCTCTGGGACACCTCTGTGCTTTACCTTTCTAACACTGCACGCTTGGTTCTTGAAGAGACCTTGGGTCCTTTAGAAGCCTTCTGGAATAGTTCCAAGAACACCAGAGGGTCGTGACAACTGGGCGAAACTCTCTCTCCATCTGCACCTTTGTCTTTCCATCTACCAAAATTCACGTCTGGTCTCTTAAAGCTCTGCTTCCTGCCCGCCCAAAACATTTCTGACTTCATTAGCACCTTGTGGCAGTCTGTGCCAGGGATACCCCTAGATGTCATTGGCACCCTCAGGAAACTTAAATTGTTCTTGTTTGTTGTTTTACTTGAGGAGAAACTGATGTTCTCAGATTTGCTGTGCTGGAGGAAAGAGATGTGGAATTACCCTGCCAAGCTGCTGCAGTATCTGAACCATTTAATTGTTCATCATGAGCTCCCTAAACATATATAAACTTTTCTGGTTTACCAGCATGATTAACCAGAAATCGACCACAAGCTCGATTTTAGGAACGTGTCAATGAAAGCTCTGCCTTGCTTGTAGACTGCCCGGTAGATTTGAGTTTATTAAGATGAACTAGCATGAAGCAAGAAAGCTGTCTGGAGTTACTCTTAAACAAGTCATTTTACAGAACACAGCAAACATCACCTAAATCAAATATGAGGGACACAAAACCAGAATTACAGTGGCGTGAGCTGATCAACAAGTTTTGGAACGAAATAGTAGGAAGCAAGGAAAATGCAAAAGATGATACAATTTTTTACTTCCATTAAAGATTGTTGAAACAGGGACAATCTTTTTGTCTGCATTTATTACATACAATGTTTTGTGTATGAGGTCCTCATCCAAAACTGTGGTTCCTCATCTCTACTGAAGCAACGGTGGTGAACGAGCTTCTTCCACTGTCCTTCCTGCTAACTTCATCTTCAAGAGGAGAACCCAGTGCTGCAATGTTTGCTGCACTGATAGCCAGGAGACATTTTTTATGGGGTATCAGGTGGATTAGAACAGCGGTCTCAAAACTTGTGCACCATTAAGAAGTAAAATCACTACATCTCAGAAAGTCTCGTAGATCAATTGATTTTTTCATTAATTCATTGCAGTGTCTTGACAAACTACTGACTTGTGATAACATACATTTTCCACTCGTCCATAAGAAACAAAATTCATGTTGGAAAATGCTTTCCTTTTTAAATTGCACACTTCATAGTGTGTTTCCATCTTCTGCCCCACTCCTCAGATTTTGTCCAGCTCTGGCTTCTGGAAACAAATGGATATAGCTGATTCTCAGCTATCGTTTGAAAATATTCCTGGTGGTTTTAACCATGGATATAGCTTGTGTATATATTGTAATTGCAGGCATCTAATGTGCAGCTTATCTGGTTTCTTAAACAGAGGAATCTCCAGACTCAATTCAGAAACTACCTGTGGGTAATACCAGGGAGAGCCCATCCTTCAAACTTATCATTCCTTTGTACTTCCTTTGTTTCTCAGTTTCTAGAAGACCTTCACGTAGAGCTTTGCCGTGGACTGTTTGAGCTAACTGGTTTTGTATTGGCGTCTTGCTTCAGATGAACGTGGTGATTGTGGAGTGCTTCTCTCTGTTGTCTTTGAAACTTGAAAGTACCCCAAATAAACTAAAACCCAAATAGAACAACTAAAACATACTCGTCAAAAATCTTACAGCTTTCTGTGTCTGTGTGTATTCTTGCTTCTTTCTTGTTTTGTGCTTTTTTTTATTAAATACTCAAGGGCTGGCAGTGCTGTGAAGTAGAACAGTGAAACATAAATATTAATTGTGGTAGAAATATTGTCTAGAATCTCGTTCTTGTTTTACTTGAAAATAATACTCAATTGTTTTGGCTGTGCTGGAACAAAGACAAGACCTAAGGGATGTGCATTTGTTTGGCTGCAACTTTATTAACACATTTGGGAACAGTGCCCGGCAATAAATCACACAGTGAGTCACTGCCTGTTCCTTGGTTGTTCCTACCTCTCTGGAGAGCTGCTGCCGGCCCTCCCCTCCCAGGCTGGCTGCCTGCACTGCAGGGCCACCACAGGTGTTGTGTGTTGGGGTGAGGGGAGGCTCTGCAAGGGGAGGGTCGTTCCCTGGCACCAGAGGGTGGGAGCCGCAACTTCTTTTTCCCAGCTTTCTCAGAGAACCACTGCTGGCCTGGCTCGGCTTGTGTTGGGATTTTTTCCCTCTCTGGCAAGGCGAAAAACCGTGGGAATGTATTTAAGATGGGTACCACCTAGGAGTGGCAAGGCCTGTACCTTCCCACTGCTCTCCTGAGTAACACCTAACTTCAGAGGATCACTGGCATAGATAAGGGGCTGGTAATCCTTTGTTTGCATGGGCTCAAACTGCTCTCTTCAGTTTGGGGAAGACTTTAAATTTAAAGGGCAGAGATGCAAATTGCAGCCCAATTGATAATGCATGTTTTTCAACCCCTGTCACTCAGGCAGGCACACATGTAAGAGGTGTGTCTGCCCTGTTATTCTGGATTGGGACTGTAGTTTCTGCCTGACTCTTTCCTGCTGTCTCCACTCACAGTGTACAAGTATATTGGTCAAAAAATCCCTGTCATTAAGCTCGGTGAGACAAGTGCAAAATAGTTGAATGGGTTAAAAAGTTAGTATTGTTGCCTCACTGGGGGGAATTCAGAGCTTCTAAATGCTAATTTAGTGCCCTACTAGTGTATATTCCCAAAATTGATGTTTTTAATTTAGCAGTGACAAGTCTAATTTGTTAGGGCAAGGAGTACTTCTCCCTTCCCGACATAAAAAAGCGATTCCAAAAAGTTGAAAGTTGTGTATTGTAATGGCTGTATTTCCTCTGGAAGCCCTTCCGTTCTTTTCCGTGTAAAGATGATAAACTGCCCTCAGTGGGACTGAGGTGTAAGCAGGCTGGTGCTCCCCTGGAGCCTGGAGATGGCCACGTTCCAGCTGTAGGACTGTGGGAAGGCACGAGGGAAGCCCTGGTCGTGTTTCAGCTCCAGGTTGTCCATTCTGCAACAGAAGTGTGAAGGAGCAGACAGGCCCTCCCCCCTTATGTAACACTGCACAACGTGGAGTTGAGTCTGTGTTTCAGAAAAGTAGTGGTGTTGATTAGTTAGTTGGTCATAAAATCATAGGCAATTTATTTTTTTAAATAAACTTAATAACAGTATTTGTGCATGCTGATTTTGAATGTCATTCGTGTTGCAACAGAGCTTTTGATGGGTTAATTACATCACTTGTAAGCAAACACCAGACAAAGATGAAGTTCACCTGAGTTTTGACTGAGAAACTAAAAAAATTACAGTTTGTTATCTGTGTTCTGAGGATTGTCATCAACTGGTCTTAGTGCTCAGATATTTCCCTTATAGAGAGATGGTCATGTTGTTACATTGGAAATGAAGCAAGTGAATTCAGTGGTGCACAGCAACAGTGACAAATCCATTTTCCAGTCCTGGATTATGGTATTAAAATCAAGGCAGTAATTGTTACTTAGTTCCTGTAATCAGTAAGCTCGTATGTTTCAAAGAAAGTTAGAAGTATTTGGTGTGTGGGCTAGGTGATAACTCATGACAGAAGTTCAGCTGTTGTTTGAAAGCATATTTCAGCTCCTGCTTTGGCTCCTGAAAGCTGTAATTGCAGACTTAGTAAAAACTTTCTCGTTTGTCTTTCAATATTGACTGTTTGAATTAAGGTGTTTGTTAAAATGACATGATTTTAAAAGGTTTTAGACTTCTAGGTTAAGTAAATCGCGTGATGCTAAAGACTGTGGCTCTGTCAAGTTATATCCTGTACTATTTGAAGAAAAGGAAAGAAACAGCTAAAATTTTTGATTTAGTCCCTTCTCACTTTACCCTCTTTATTCAGTGTAGGCAGAAGAAGGATTAGTAGGGTTTGGTCCTCTTTCTAGACTGTTTCTTTCTAGGATGAAAGGTGTTTTTTACTTAATTTGTTTTGTACCTGAGTTTTGCGCTTAGATACTGTACTGGTTTATGAATACTAGAAAATAAAGTTATTTGTGGATTTTATTCTGTTCTAAGGACAAGCAAGACACTTGACACTGTATAATCAGAAAAAATACATTATTTGCTCTGTTGAGCTTACATCTGAAAATGTAGGACAATCAACATGGCTTTTGTAGAACGGTCTTTACATCCTCCAGCAGCTTGTAAATGTATATTTGTGGAAAACGGGATTTCCACTATTGAAGTCTTTGTTCCAAATCTAAATGTTTTAGAATTTCTCCAGTGAAAGTTTGTCAAGATAGCACGTACAAATTGTGCTGAAAAGTGATGGTGACATTTCATTCCAAGTAAAACTAAGTGTAGGAGATGCCCTACACTGTATGAAATCCTCATGCTGTGATACTAAGAAGTACACAGTCTTAAAAAAACCCACTTGGTAGAATTCAGTAAACTTAGTTTTCTGGAATTGTATGCAGATTGTATCATCACTTCTGGAATGCGCTTTTTCCCTGGGCCAGGGCTGCCAGACAGAGCTCTCTGACAATCTCTTTATCTGTAGGGTTGTCTATAATGTTAATTAGTGAACTCTTTGAAAAACCGGCTTCCATGAGTTACTTTATGCATAAAACATCACTGAGGGATGTGTTTTACCTGTTTCACAAGTAGGGGACTGAAGCATAGCTTAAGGGACGTGGCTTGGGCCACACAAGAAGCCTGTGTCATAGCCAGGAATCAAGAGATTCGCGTTTCCTCGCCTAACCACACGAATTCAGATAATAAATAGTTGAAGAAAAGCAGATGCAACACTGAGGATTTGAGTCTTGGTACAATTTACAGAGTGCTTAACTCTGTCCATACAACCAGAAGGATGTGCTTTGGGAGGCCAATAATGCTTCTGCATTCAGAGAATCGTAGAATAGCCTGGGTTGGAAGGCACCTTAAAAACCAACTTGCTCCAGCCCCCTGCCATGGGCAGGGACCCCTTCCACTGTCCCAGGTTGCTCAGAGCCCCATCCAGTGTGGCCCTGGACACTTCCCAGGGATCCAGGGGCATCCACAACTTCCCTGGGCAATCTGTGCCAGGGCCTCACCGCCCTCACAGGGAACAGCTTCTTCCGTATATCCCATCTAAACCTTCCTCTTTCAGTTTGAAGCCATTCCCCCTTGTGCTGTCACCTCATGGCCTTGTCCCAAGTCTCTCTCCCGCTCTCTTGTAGCCCCTTTAGGTATTGGAAGGTGCTCTAAGGTATCCCTGGAGCTTTCTCTTCTCCAGGCTGAACAGCCCCAGCTCTCCCAGTCTGTCTCCATAGCAGAGCTGCTCCAGCCTTTGGAGCATCTCTGTGGCCTCCTGGCCTTGCTCCAACAGGTCCAGGTCCTTGTGCCAGAGGCCCCAGAGCGGGACTGCTCTGCACAGCTTGGTGTCATTGGCAAACTTGCTGAGGGTGCACTCAGTCCCTCCCTGTACGTGTCCAACAAAAATTCCTACTGGTCTGAGTGCAAGGTGCCAGGCTGGCTGCAGACATTGTAGCCTGCCTTGTATTTTGGTAGTGCAGGATTTTCACTTTCTATTGACACTTTTTTTTAACTCACTGGTACAACTTCATAATAATTATTATTTATGGCTGATGCCCTCACCCAAAGGACTAAGGAACTAGAATTTCAGTGTTAACCCTTTCCAGGAATTTTCAGACTATCAGCCCAATGTCTCCAAATCATAAGGCAGGAGCAAAAATCCTGAGGTTGGTATTTCAGTTTAAAGCTGTCTTTGGGGATTTTTATTTTCCTTAGGTTTGTGTTTGTTTTTGAATATATGCTTCTAATCTAGCAAGGACATAATGAGCTCTTGAGACATAATAAGCTCAGTAAGACTTGAAACACTATTTACTGCTTGAAGTATTTATGTGGCTTCTATTCCTATTCATGTATCCAAGCACAATATGGTATTTAATAGATCCTCACAGATAGGAAGCCTGTAATCCTAATGTTCTACAGGTACAAACTGAATTACAGAAAGGATGTGCCCAGCTTCATGAAGCTGTTGAATCATTTCACTCCTGGTGTGTTCAGCGAGTCCTGCACATCTTACAGGAGTTCGATGTGTGCCTAACTCTGGGATGTGGCTCACACACACAATCCTTGTGACAGCACAGGGACTTGGAGTCACATCTTTTCAATCCTGTAGTAGCAATCGGGAGCTAGCCTGAGAGGAAGAAATGCTTCCCATATGCTCCTGAAGGAAGGCAGGAAAATTCAGGCTAGAAGGAAAGGACAGGTTGTAACTGTGAGGAAAACAAGCTGCTGGAGCAACTTCTTTTAGAATTGAAATGTGTTTCCTATCGCTTGATGGCTCTGTGTGCATAATTATGGCACTTAAAAAAGAAGTGCCTTCTAGTACCTCTGGTCTGTATGGACATCATACAAAACCTGCTGGGTGATATTCCGTCATCTCTATTGCACAAAAGGTGAATTTGATTATAATGTTATCTACCACCCTCATGTTTCTGCTTATGTAAATTTTCCTTGAACTGATTCCATCATGCTGATGCTGGAAGCAATGTGTTCACAGAATTCTTTTCAGTCCTAATCCTATGATATTTTGTATCATGCAGTTTTAGCTCTTCTTGTCAGAAATTTTGGAATTGGGAATATGAGGAAGGAGAATGGGATACAGTCTCTCTCTAAATGTTGTACAGCTAAATTAACACATTGGCACAGTGCAATTATTTTTGCACATACAGAAGACGCCTCCCTGTAAATTCCTTGTGACATAAGGTTTCTGACTAAAATTAGGTCATGGCTATTTAATTGTTTAGGTGTCCACCCACGAGGGAGCTACAGAGAGCTCTTTCAATTCCTTGCAATCAAGTAAGTAGCAGCTACTCTCATTTATCCTCTAAGGAAATAGTCCACTAAAAATAATATGTTGATTCCTTAGCCCCTCCCTGTCACTAATCACTCAGCTCTTGTAGCTACAGACTGACTTGGCCTTCAGCACCACAGTGTCCAAGTGCCTCGGTCATTAATTTTCAACTTACGACACTTCGGTGATGTAAGAAAGCGTTGTCCTCGTTTCACAGCTGAGGAATTGACACATCAAATAAGTGACTTGCTTAAAGTTTCACAGCAATACTGGCCATAGAAACCAATGACTTATTCATAGACTATTCTGTTTCTTGGAAAACCAACCCTGTGTTCCTTGTCCTTCTGCCTGCTACCCCAGATCTCCTCGGACCAATTTAGCAGGCTAAGGGTTTAGGTCTGTGTGTATTTTAGCCTCCCGTAAGCTGGCACTGCCAAACAAATGCACCCCTCCCTTGTGTGAGCACAAGCAGCATCTCCGCAGTCACGTGGGGAATTAAGTCAGGAAACTGATTCAGGTTAAAGTTAATCCCCCAAGAACAGTTTCAACCTGAGTCGTTTCTCATTTGGCTCTTGCAGTGCAGCTGTAGAGGCACCACTGAAGAGGGGAGAGGGAGGGGAGGGGAGGGGAGGCCGGCTCTGCTCAGTGACTGGAGGCTTCTGTTGGCTAAAATGCTTGTGGAGTTAGTTGGATCAAGTTCATGAAAACTTCAACCAAAATAAGTTCTGGCTGCTTCTTTCTCTGGAGTGCACATTGCACGCTTTGAGTTTTTCCCGTGTTTGTAGAGCCCACCCAAAGCACAGGGACAAACTGTGTCCAGAGCACAGAGGAGGTTTTTGGATCAGTCCTTATGCTGGGGACACTTTAGATCTTCCCTGTATGGCAAGTTTTTTGTGTGTGGCTGCTATCCTTAAAATGCTTCATTCTGTATAACCTTTCTCTGTTTGAAATGAAACTATTGCTGAGTAGTTGCAAATGCAGCCAGAGAGGAGCACGGTTACCAGGATAAGTACATTTGTAAAGGGAATAAAGTGCTGTGAGTGTGGAGCTTAATGCCTCATCTCACCCTGCACCACACTGACCTATGTGAGCCCACATTCCTTTGCCTTTCTGCCCCGAGTGGTTCTATAGAAAAGACGAATTGGAATTGTCTGCATGTTTTTTAGTCTTCAGGCGGAGCCTGTCTGCTGTGACTTCTCACACGTGAGTCAGACACATGGGAAGAATCCTCATATTTTGCTGATCCGTCTCTCAAAAATGGTGTTCAGAGGGCTTCCCAATAGCTATGCTGAGGTGAACGTCCAGCTTTGAAAACAAAGCACCAAATCCTGCTGCTTCATTTGAAGGACTGCAGCGTAGGAGAACCTGTAACTGTGGAATGACTCCCTCATCCTGACTACATCAGAAGTCCACAAAAATTTATGCAGGGACCTTGGCATGCTAATAACTTGGTTGTTGATGACTGAGGCAGGAAGAAGGGTGCCAATGACATCTAAAAGGAGACTGAAAGGAGTTCTCGCGCCTAAAAAGTTGCTGCAGAAGAGAGCAAAACATCTTTAATGAGTGCTGTTAATATCTTTAACATGAGGATGATACCTTTTCACTTGAGCTGCCCCATGACCCCCTGAAAATCTTTCTTGCTATCTTTGTTGCTGAGCCCCGTTCCCCAACTTTCCTGCTTTTTTGTTTTGTGGCTGGAGTGTGAGTCCTGGCTGAGAGAGTGACAGGATGTTGCAGATGGTCCTCAGTGCCGTAAACTTCTGTTGCAAAAAAACTCTGGCCTGTGTCAGCCACAGGCCCTGTTCCAACCCGGCCACCTCAGAAGCCTCAAAAGAAGCGTGTGTGGGATTGTTGTATTTAGGGGTTTTTTGTTCAGGCCTTGTTCAAAGGTTCAAGACTGGGGCATAAATCTGTTTGATTTTCCTCTTCAACTGAACTCAGATCATAACATTTAGAGCACAGCCACTTTGTGTAGTAGGAACCTAACAAGAACCAGATTTTAACATAGTCACTAGTTCCTTTGAAGGAGGCAGTGTTAGCAATTATGATCTAGACTAGACATTGGTAAGAACTTACCAAATAATTATAGGCTTCCTAAAGGAGTACAGTATGAGTAATTGCAGGTTTAAAAATGTTATTATGAGGAGTAGTTTATACCGAAACTTCCTCCTGCTCTTTGAAACCAGAATCCAGAACTCTCATCATGCCACAGCAAATGCTTGCCCTTCTCCACAGAAGAATGTAGACTTGCCTTATTGTACAGCAAATGTTCTGTGGTACATTATTTAAATTAGCATATAATAGAAACCTAATTGCCCACTAGGGCCCACAGCTTTAGCTGGTGGAGATCAATGCGCATCCACTGAAGTCAGTGTAGCAATGTTGATTTTCACCCTTGAGGATCTGGCTCAGCAGCTTGTTTCTATTCCAGGCATTGTTAAAGGAGATAGTGTGTTTAGAATATTAAACCGTGGCATTGTCAGAGATAGTCAACTCAATTTATGTGCGAGTGAAGAGAAATAAAGCGGTAAAACCATTATTTTTATCTGAGGATTTCAATTTTCGTTGTCGATTATTCATATTGACTGATCTGCTACAACAGGGAAATCATGAGCGTGGGGTCATCTTGTTGTGGTTTTAATTTCCTACGTCTGTAGTTATCTAATCCTCTCAGTGTGAGCAAGCACGATTAGTATTTATTTCTATTCTGTGTGCCAGTGCCCTGGGCCAGGTTCTGTGCTAAATCCAAAGTGACTCTCCTACTTAATTGGCATTAACTTGTGCTGCAGTAACATAAATAAGAACTTGTACTTTCTGTGTGAAGCACTCACAACTCCCCAAACATATTTCTTCTATGTGGATATTCTCCCCGCATGTTAAGGCTTGTGATAAATCTGTATTTTTTACTCAATTTGGAACTTTTTCTAGCAACGTTTTCCAAATAATACTTTGGGAAGCACAAATTTGGAAAGGCTTTGGCTGCTTGTTAACCACTGAGGCACTACCAGGAGCGTTGCTACAGCTGTACCCCCGGTTAATAAATTGCTACAGTGAGAACAACAGCTGTCTCTCTCTGGAGAGTCAAGTACCAAAACGAACAATAATTCTTCACTTTTTCAAATGGTTTTTACAATCATTTGGAATGCTTGCTTAAAGAAGCTTATTTTACTTCATGAATGCTCCATTCAGGAATAGGGAAACTTTAGGGTTGGGCTGAGCTGAGCCAACGGTTCTTTGTGGAATTTGTTTCCTCTCCTTTCACTTCCATTATTCTCAGAAGACCTCTGGCTGCTCCCCCACTTACCTCTGCTTCCATTTGTCCCCTGGGAGCTTTGGATAATCAAAGTTATGCTGCAAGTATTCTTCAGAGAGTAGGAAGGGGGGAGTTCTGGTTAAATGTTTTGGGTCTTTATTGAGGACAGTATAGTAACTGACTGTGTGAGCCTTTTGAAATAGTACGGTGTTAAAACTCCAACAAATTTGGAGTTTCCTGGTGTTTGTTGCTGTCTGTTTTCCGATGTGTGCAGAACACAAGCATAGGAAGAAACATCAGCAGGAATGATGGGTAAAGGCTGTCATGAAAGGGTTGAGAGATTATGTTCATCACTCGGTAAGTTACTGTATGGCTTCATTCAGCTCTGGTTACAAGGTGGTTTTCTTGTCCTGACAAAGTGGTGAAGCTTAGCTCATGAACTGGTTTGGATTGTCTTGGATGAAATGGTTGCCATCATATAGGTTCTGTTTCTATTATTTTCTTCTAACTTTTATCAAGCCTCCTTTTTTGGGGAAACACAAATTGATATTCACTAATTGCCAGCTTCTACCTTTTTGAGTGATTTGGCTTTTAGGACGTAGTGTTAGCCATGTGAAGCAAGTTGGATTTTTCATTTTAATCTATTAAATGCACTTAGCAACACTTTAATCAACAATCTTATTCTGTAATCTCCTGTTCATACTTGTATTTTGCCCGGTTCTGTGGGTCATAGGATTGTGTTCTCCTTATTGAACTGTCAGACTTGTTTGAAAAATGTGTCAGTGTTTTCTGTTTGGGAGAATATTTTTTTGGTGGCCATTTTGCAATTTTATGAATTTTATAAACAGGAGTACTTAGGCTGTTGATGGTAAGTTCCATCAAGCTCCTTTGTTTTCACTACTGGGTTTTCCAGGTTTTTTGTGGGCTTTTTTCACTTGGAAAACACGTAACACATGTGACCAGAGACTTACATAACACGAGATGTCTCATGTTGAAGTAAGGAACCCATCTTCGAGCCAGATATCTGAGACCAGCATTGTGTGTTATCTCCATTGCAAAGATAACAGACATTAAAATTCTAGAGTCTGGTGGCCAAATGGCACAGCACCAAACAGGATAGATTTTCTTTTCCCCGAGTGGTAAATCGTGTTAGATAATTCATGATGCAACTGCTGTTATTTCTACAGTACGTGAGCCTCTGATGGCAGAGCAGATTTTCTTACCTCTCTAGGTTAGATGGAAAGCTGAACGAACTTTGAGAACCGCAGAATATGGCAGTAGCTTTGCTGCAGTAGATCAGCTGATACTTCTTTGCTTGTATCGTTTTACTCCCCAGTGTGGTCGGAGTGGTGCAGCTCTTACGTGCTGCGCTTTTTGCCTTTTTGTGAGGAAGAAGCAGGATTGCAAAGATAATGGGAGAAGGCAGTGGAGCATTCATGGCAATAATTTCTAAGAGCTGGAGATAAATAAGCAGGCAAAGTTGAAGACTTATCTGGGTGGGGGTATTAGCATTTTGAATACCCTCTGCACGGATGCAGTTATCACTTAATTGACTTTACACTAGAAAGGCGCTTCGCAGCTGTAAAGAAAAACTTCTGCACGTGGTCCACAATGGTTCTTTTCTGCCGTACCAGACACTCGGACTGCTTTACTCCCCGTGTCAGCTACGGGGAAGGAGAGAGCCTGTCTGGGATCTGCTCCTCACAAGCTCGGTTGTGGTGTCCAGCACTGGCCCTTCCTTCTCGGGATCGCCCACAGTGGCTGACCCAGGGCTGCGGGAGGGAGCCCTTGTTCTCCGGGGGCCGATTGCTCCCAGGCCAGTCCCGTCCCTGCAGTCGCTGGGGCCGCTGCCGCTGCCGCTGCCTTGTAGCACCAGGCCCAGTCACTGCCCTCAGGGTGAAGTCACAGCTGCTGGTCCTGGGTCTGTGTGCCATTCCCAGCCTGTGTGAGAGCTGGGGCCTGCCTCAGCGTCCCTTCCTGTGGATTTTGAAGCCAGTGGAGAGTTCCGCATTCGGGGCTGCAGCGGTCTGTGCCACACGCGGGGCTGTAATGGATGGCTCCCCCGAGAGGCAGCGCGACGGGAGCGGGCTGTTCTGCGGCACACGCGGCTCCCAGGGCAGCACAGCCGCCTTCTCCCCAGCCCCGTTCTCTGCCGACAGGAGGGAGAATTGTGGCAACCCGGAGAAGACAGTTTGTTCATTTCGTTTCCAAGCTGTCAGAAGCAAAGAAGGTTGTTTTGAATTTTAAAGGAATTTTGTGGGGAAACAGTTGATTGTGTGGTGTTTAGAGAGGCTGCAGTCAGACCTGTCTCTGCCGTGCTTTGCAGAGAGCGGAGCAGGCTGGTCTCTTGCTGATGATACCGTGCCTGTGTTAACCCAGCCAGTGAATTCTCACCGAGTCCTTTCATAGACGGAGACGGGTGTTTGGTGCCTGAACACCTTCGTTTTCTCGCCCTGGTTTGCTGAAGGTTGTCAGAGTTGCACAGAAAACGTCAGCAACACCCTCAATTCAATGGGGTCTTTTTCTGTGGAATAGTTACTTAGTTTGCTTGTAGTCATTATTTTAAATTTTGCTATCTAAGCATGTTAAGGTTTTATTGGTATTATTCCTTCAACAGCAGTATTGGTTACTCCAGGCATTGTTTAAAGCTTATTTTTTTTTTTTTGCAATTCTTAAAGAGAGATTTGGCTTAGAGCAAAATCAGTAAGGGGAAAAGAATTAGGAAATCAAACCCTTCCTTTCCCTTTTTGAACCTCTCGGTTTTCCAACCTCAAGTAAGTACGTGAAAGGGGTTTAACAACTTTAAATTGGATTTTGGAATGTCAGATGACTCTAATAGCCTTTGTACACAAATAACAACAGAAGAGCTGATTATTGTTTCTGGGCTCTGCGATGCACTTACGTAATCATTAATCTTGGCACTTCTTTATCTGCAGCAGATTAGGAGGCCACTGTCATTTTGAAGACTGCCATTAAGTAGACTTTGTTAGTGTTTAAATATGTGAAGCTTAACTTTAAGCTTCCTTAATGTATGCAGTGGAGGTATCCTGTGCCTTGAATAGAGCTGTTGGAGTAAGTTTCAGTCACATATCTGGTGCCGCAGTCTGACCTCAGACATGGGTTTATGTACAGTGTTTGTTAATCAGCCTCTGAAGACACTTTGAAAGCTTTCTAAGTGTAAAGCATTAATATATCTGTTTGAAACAGCAGGCAAACTTGCTTTATCTACTACCTTTCAGTTGGTTTAATCATCAAGAGGCAGGAAATTAAATGCTATGAAATGAGTAAGCAGAAAGGGTGTTAATGAAGGTCGTAGCACCTAATCTGATTGTGGCAAAGGAAGAGCTTTTGCTAGACCTTTTCTTTCCACAAGCTTGTAATTTTCTGAAACGTTTTTGTGGGCAGCTACATTTTTTTCTTTCATGATCCTTGTCATGAAATGAAGATGGTTTTCAAATACTGAGTATATCATATATAGACATCATGAGGATATAAAGAGGCACAGAAACAGAGCTAAGTCCAGGGAGAGAGTGTGAGCATAGTTGGTGGGGGACATCACTGTAATGTATGGTTTGAAGAAAATGTTCGGGAATAAAGCTTTCTCTGTGGCAGGAGTGTTTTTGAGGCTGTTTGATAGACTGATGGTGCATTTATTTTGTTGTAAGCCAGAGCCCATAAGGTTTCCATCTCCGATGATAGTATCTTGCATGTTCTCCCTGCTGCAGTTTTTGGGGACGGGTCACAGTGTTTTCTTCCTGTGCTCTTTACCAGGAGAACATCTGAGGAATCCTTCTGATCCCCCATACACGCTAATACTGCTCCCTCTGAGGTGGGGCAGGGGCTGAATGAGGTGTCTTTCTTGGAGAGAAAAAAAAAGTATATTTGTTCAGCAGAGATTTGACCTTCTGTCATAAAAAAGGCTATAAGCTTTCTCTAATATCTGTATTTGCTGGTGTCTTAATATGTATCGGGAAACATCTATCAGCTGTAAACCACTGCTTGGTCTTGAACCTCAGTAATATTTTCTTTGAAATGGAGGAAACATGGGTGTAGTTAATCTGGTTTGTGCTCCCCCTTCAAAACCCAGAGGAGTAGCCGAGGATGTGGCTTCTTCTGGTGTCCCTCAGATTCATTCATCCTCTGATGACTTCTGCAGAAGACTCACAAAGAGGAGCTGAGACAAAACCACACACATACACTGGAAATAATGGTAGTGGAAAATGTCTTTGTATTAAAAACAAGTGACCCTGTGTCAGGCTAGAAAGATGCAGAATACAGACTTCAGGAGAACCTCTTGTGTGAGGTTTGAGGGAATCTGGTTGTGATTTGCTTGCAACAGCCGTAAATCACAGATGGAGTTGCAGAATTCACGCTCAGTATTGGCTGCTGTGATGAATCCAGGAAGGAGGTGTTGGAGGGAGTTAATGAGTGAGTGCAGCTAAAAGGCCTTTTGCTGTTTAGACTTCTGGAGTTGGTTTTGGTTGTTATTGTTCATCTCTTAGATGAATCATCCAAAAATGAAAATTTAAACTAGACATTTAGAGTGCACCTTTGTGAGAAACTAATGATTCTACTTGGCATACAGCATCAAAGGAAGCCTTTTTAATGACATCAGATTCACGTACAGCCAAAAAGAAAAAGAAAATATCTTAAAAATGCAGATGTAGTCACTTCAGAATGATGGAGTTTCTAGTCTGAGTGAAATACTTTTTTTTTTCCCCTGCAACTTTTTCTTCTAGAAGTAAATTCAAGTTTTGAGTGGTTTTTCATCACGGTGCAGCTCTCTTGTAGGGATGTGGTTTCTGCACCAGCCACATTTGTCTGGCTTTAACTTACTTGTGCAGAGTCCCATCTTAATGCACAGTGACAGATCCTGCAATTTCTGCAGAGGCCAAACCCTTTATAAAATCCATGCAGCCCGGCAAAACAGCAGGACAAGGCTGAATCATGGCAAACACTGTGAAGGGACACTTTTAGGGTTCCCCCTGCTTTGTCACCTCTTCTGAGTTCATTCCATATTCCTCTTTCCAAACTGCCTTGCTCTCTCCGAGGAACGAGCTGTTAAAGTGGAACTTGACTTGGCCGAATGGAGAGTACCAAGGAAAGCATTGTGTGTGATGGAGAACGTGTGGTGGGGGTGGGTTGCCGATCAGAGACAGCCTTCTAAAGAGTCGTGTGAGGAACTGTTAATGCTTGGTTTGAAAGCTCGGTGCGCATTTGTACAAGTGATGAGGCTGCAGTGGTACCTGCCCACAGTCACTGGTGCTGGAGGCTCGTTGCATATTCCCTCAGGTTCTGGGCCTATCACCTTGCTAATTAGTGTAGTTGAAATTGTAAATAAGTTTGACACTATGTTGCAAATGATTGTTTTTTCTCAGGTCTGTGTGGTTGGTTGGGTTTTGTTGTTTCCTTGTTGATTTTTTTTTAATCAGGTACCTGTGGCTGTCATCTGGTCTGTGCTGGTAGGCAGCCTAGTAAGATCACTGAACTTAGATGCAATTTTGCAAATGGATAGCACAAGTGTGTGTGTGTGGCTTCTTAACAAATCCAGTGACGGAACTTTCGTGTTGTACAGAAGGAAGTCAGAGACTGTTTACCGCTGCTCTAAAAGACCTTTCCTTAATGAACGCTGCTGTAATTCAGGTACCAACTGAGTGCCTCTCATACTCCTGCGTGCGGTAACTCTCCGCCTGGAAACGGGGGCCAGAATGATTGCCCTCCGAGAACTGGTCATTTAAGGCTGTTTGCAGCCTGGAATAACTAACTCAGGTAAAGGTTGTTGAGCTGTGTTGTAGCTGACTTGCTGAAGTGCCGCTTAAAATTGGTGAGTGGTTGATAAGTTCTTTGTTTTCCTACTACAAGTGAATAAACAGAAATGCCAGATTTTCCCCTAAGCCAGTGCATTTAATTAGGGAAAAGAAGGTGGGAGGACAGTGTTGGAGTTAACAAATTCCAGTCTTCAGAAGACCAGGTCCAACACTTCAGAGTAGGAAATTACATCAAATGGGGGCTCTGTGCATTAATCTATGAAGAAAATGGGGTAATTTGGACTTTTCACTCTTTAAAATGCTACATTTCTTCAAGACTTTCTTTATTAAAGTCAATTCTTTATTAGTTTTTTCCAGAGATTTAGGAAATGGGGCAGAAGTACAAATACATTTAAGCTTTTCAGTACAGGTTTCTTTTTGAAAGAAAGGGGGAGAATTCATTTAGTATTGTCTAGCTAACTCCAGCAAATAAATTAATCCTATTCTCCTGCAGATTTCATGTTTTGTTTTCCTCTCCATTAGTAGTAGAGAATGAAAGACCAGCATACAGACACCAGGGAGGAGAAATTGGTGTAGATTTGCTTTTCCCAATGCAAGAGAACAGTAAGTCACAAAGACTACAAGAAACCTCAGTGTGATTGAGCATTCAAGGCCACTTTGCTTCGAGGTGCACACACGTGTTGGCCCCCAGCTCCATTCTCGATGTCATTTTTCATTTGACAGACCATATGCACTGGGTGGTTTGAGCAGCACAGCGGTGCAGGCTGGATCACAGTAGAACTGTGCTTGTGCCCTGCTGCAGGTGTTTGTCTTCACAAATGCTCCAGGTTAGTAATCATCTGTAGGAAGGAATTAAGGATGTCAAAACCTGTGTGAACTCTAGAATCCGGTAAAAACAAACATGATGGATTCACACAAACCCCAGCTTGCTGCTTACTGGATAAATGCAGTAGCAAATTATAGCAGCCAAAGTCCGTGCTGGCAGTTCCTGTGGTAATAGCTCACACTTACGTTACTCCTAAAACTTGTATTTTGTGTCATTTTATCAAGAGAAATGCTTTGTAGGTGTGTCATTAGACCTGTAAGCTTTGGTTTTGAAAGTGAAAAAGGAAAGAAACGGAAGTCAGACCACCAGCACTCCTCTTGCACAGCTCTGTAGCAGCTTTGCTCTCAGCAGTGCAGAACGCTGCAGCTTTGTGGGGCTGGAACTCTGCTCACTGGTCCCTGGGGTCATAAGACCAAAACCCAAGATCTGGCAGTAAGTACCAGTCATCTGAGGTAGCTGCAGGTAGAGGTAGAGATAAAGGGTGATTATCCTGCTTACCTAGATAGAGGAAATGAGACACCAGCTAGCATCCCCATGCTCACAGCGTAGCAGCACTAGTGAGATTATAGTCTGTGTAGTACCTATTTCTTGACGTGCAGTTCAGAGCTTTGATTAAAACTGTACTATATTTCATTAGAGAATCACATGATTTCAGCGTCACTGTGTTTTGTTTTCTTACGAAAAACTTCTTCTGAATTGCTTTATTTAACAAGAATTCCATTTAGCCTGGTCAAATTAATCATGCCCCAAGCTGTGTTCATCGTAGCCAGTGTAACTCCTGTTAATTTTCAACCAGAGAAGAAGAGGCAAATGAAATAATTAAATGTTTATTTGTTAGCACCTGAGCCACCGAGAAAGTGAGAAACCATAATGTGGCAGAAAAAAATGGTGTTTTATGAAATTTGGAAGTCTGTTCTGACCATGTGGAAGTCATCAAACCAATCTTCAAATGCTTTGGTTTTGAAATGCGAAGGACAACGTTGCATAGCAGCACCTTTCCCTTTGTTCTTTCCCTGTTCTTTGCCATTTTGTTTGCTATGCCTTGTTACTGTGTCCGTGTGTTGTGCCTGGTGAGGGACAAAAAGGGACCCCCCAGAAGAAGCTGTTGCAGTTGGACATCTCTTGGTGTGTATTTCTGCCATCTTCATTATTCGTGTGTAAGTTCATGAACGTAGTGATGAAGCTGGAGCTTGGGGAACTCCGTAGAGTCCACAGAGTGGGAAGATGTTAACTGTGTGCCCTGGATGTAACAAGGGATTGGCTGTCCCAGGAGCTGCTCGTCTGTGCTCCTGGACAACAGAACACCTGTGGATGTGGCAGGCCTGGCTGTTTTGGTTGAGCCCAGGCTTGGACCTCAGTGGTTTGATGTTACAGTTTGGTCTGTGGTGTGGTTCAGTAATGGGACCAGAGTCCCAAGCTGCAGTTGTCTCTACCTGTCATTCCTTCAGCGAGGGAAACCACATCATCTGGCTTTCAGCTGCATTCATTCTCAGTCAGGAAAGAGTGAGAATATTTCTGGATGGATAGAAACAAGATAGTGGAGAGATATGAGTGTTATACCGAAGGGAATTAGAATCATGTAGTGTTGTACACATGAACAAGAGGGAGCAAACATCATCTCTCTGAGTTCCTCTAAAAACCCTCAGATCAGTTTTTAGCTTGTGTTCCTAAACACTTGCAGAAGTCCTAGACTGTTTGTGTTGCTACTTTGTTTTGATTTTTCTTTATAGGAATTAAGAATACTGTGATGATATTAAGGCTTTTCAGCAATTTTCTATTTGAATATAACATTAAAAATAGAGACCTCACCACAACAACTTCACTGAAACAGTTTCGCTTGTTAGAGAACCCAAACTGTTTTCCACCTTGCCTTCTTCCGTTAGACATTCAGGTGTCTTTGTTGAAGCCAGTGCTTCATGTAAGAGCAAAGCTCTAGTTCTTTAAATTAAAATTTGTGTCAGTAAAATTTCTTGTGTCTTAAAGGAAAACAATAACCCTAAACATCAGTGGTGCGGGCATGAGAATATGAGCTCTTACTGCACTGTTCCCTCCCGTGTGCCCAAATCAAACAGAGGTTGAAGGAATTTATATTGACTCTTGAAAATCAGTCTTGCAAGGCCCAGAAGTGCTCAGGTGGTGCCATGCTATTTATCCTGTATCTCCTTTAATGTGAACATTTCCAGCATTTGGGAGTGCTGAGCAGTGTCAGTGACCCGCTGAGGGATCCAGCTGTGCCCAGGCCCACAGAGCTCGTCTTGGCATTGCAGCATTTCTGCCTTGTGTGTTTGAGGTGTTGCTCATACTTTACTTTTAATTAATAGTTTGGTGGCCATGTTCGTTTCTACTCCACCCATCACACCTACAGACTTCAAAGGATTTGTGCCAGTACAACCTCAGTATTTATTTTATTACCAGTGTGATTTCCTAAGGAAACAAGGCTTGGAGAGGTTGTTTGTGTTTGTCTGGTTTTTTGCTCATCACCCCAATCCTCCCCATTTCCAAAACATTTCAGCCAAGCTTGAGAGCATCAGCGGTTCCAAAGATGTGAAAATTGAAAATCCCAGAAAGTTCTCCATCTGATACTCCCCTGAGGGACAATGTGCAGCCGAGCTCAGCTGTAGGGGGGAGAATCTGTGGCGGAGAGGAATATGCAAAGAATATCCCACGTGCTGGGAAGGCTTCTGCTGGAATTTCAACCTCACTGGACTCCAGAAAAATCCAACCATGAGACACAAATTTCTTTTGTTAGTTCTTCTCTGGAGCTGTTTGTTGCCAGGTCTGTCACTGCTGTCTCCAGTGGGGCCTTTATGGTGGCAACTGTGTGTGGAATAAACACACCACACAAGGAGTGGGCAGGCTCTTGATCAAACACTTACTGTGTGTTCTGAAATCACCTCAGATGTCTCCCAAGCACCCATCATCCCCAGAAGCACACGGGGTTTCAGTATTTCAGGGTACGTGAGTGGACAGATGGTCACTTCACAGAGTATGTGAATGGGTTGGGCAGAGCTGTGCTGCCACCAGTGCTCAGTTCAGTCGAACTGCAGCGTTTGGAAGCTGCAGGTGTTCGGAGGCGAGTAATTTGCAGCCAACTCAAATTACTTAGGGTACATGACAGAGCAAATTATTTAGGTAATGAAGCTGAAAATGCAGGAAGATTAGAATATTATATAGTAAAATCATTCCGTGTTAATTCAGTTTGTGATCAGATATCATGTTGCTTTAAATACCACATTACATGCAGTACCCTTGTTTGAGTCAATGAATATGTATGAATATGTCACTGAATATGTATGCCTCCTAATTTAATCAATATACTTACAAACAGCACTAGCAGGGATGTCTGGCACAAACTGCATCCCTCTAGAAGCAGGTTGGCCCAATTTGTGCATGGATCGTATTCATTTCAGAGCCCTTCTGAATTAGCTGCACAGTCGTACACACCCAGTGAGGTGGGCACGGGTGAGCCACATCGAGGGAAAGGGGTGGGAAGGGTTGCTGTAGCCAGGGAAGGGATTGCTCCTGAAGCAGTGCCCTGAGCCCCAGGAGGTCCCAGCTGCTGCCCTGCCTGCTGTCCGTACCCCTGTGGAGCCTTCGGGCAGGTCCTCAGCTCCTTGGCAGCTGTGGTCAGCGAGGGATGCTTTCCCTGGAAAGCCGTGCAGCCAAGAAGGATGCACAGTGCCCACAGAGGTTTTAAGGAGTAGAGACTGGTCTGGCAGACTCAGTAGGTGCTGAAGTCCATCCATCCTGAGTGGAAAAGTGTATACCTGGAATTTCTGGATATTGCTGCCTCGTGAGCTGTGACTCGGAGCTCCTTAGACGTGCTCGTGTGTCAGTGGTGCCAGCAAACACAGGCAGCTGGGACCCCACGTACCCTGGGAGAAGGGAGCACCTCCTACACAGGTTTTCCTTTCCAGAAAATGCTGATTTTTTATTTGAGAAATAGTAAGAGACAGTAGGATTTACCTGACTTTCACCTTTTAAAAGTTAGGCTTGTGTAAGTAAGGTATCATTAAATCCCTTCACTGTTGAGTGAAGAGGAGGCATCTCCACTCAGGGGTTCATGCTGCTTGTCTTGAATAAGATAAATCATGCCCTTTTTCCTTCTTGCTTTCTCTTTCTCCCTCCCTTCACTCTAGAGCAGACAAGATAATTAACTTCATTCATTACCCAGCATTCTAGATCACTCAGGTCAGCTGGGTGGATCCCTCTAAAAGAGAGGAACGGGACCAATTTTTGCATCCACTGAAGAGCCCTTCCCAGGATACCAACTCTAAGGTCTCCTACCTGTTATGAATTGGAAAAAAATGTTATTTGTGTGCATGTACAATTTTAAAGTAACAGTGTGAAAGTAGGAGGAGGAAAGGAAAAATCCTTTTTCTACCCCAAGAAAATTAATTCAGTAGAAACAAACATTTTATTCAGAAACATTAATGGGGAGGAGAAAGCTTCTGTCTTAGGAAAATAATTTTTTCTTTTAAAAAGTGTATTCTTCGAGGTGGACTGGTAACACACTTTCCTGAGCTGAGGCTCAGTGTGTTTCTGTTTAAGTGACAGAACTGGGGAGAAAGGTGACCTGTGCTTTGCTTGGCTGTACAGGCTCTTGCCCTGATCTGAGTCTGCCCCATGAGTTAGAAAGAGAGAAATTAAAGATTATGATGAGCTTGTACAGTGCATTCCCTTACACACAGAGAATTAGATTTTCTCCCTTCTCTACTGCACAAACTGGACAAGGAATAAAGCAACATTTCATTATGTGGGAATTAATAAAAAGGGAGAGGCTGTCTAGAGGGCTTGGTTGGGGGAGGGAGCTTGAAAAAGGCAGGCAAACCCAGTGAAACTGTTCCCGGTTTGGGGAACAAACTCCCCTGGAGCAGGAGGGAATAAGGCATGTTCTTCTGTTCCAGGTGCCAGCAGAAGATGTCACTGAGGGCTCTCACTGGCTGGCTGGTAGGCAAGTTCCCTAGGAATTAGGTGGAGGCGATGGTGTTATTTCAGCATACCAGAGCTACTTCAGACAGTTGCCATGTGAAGACACAGTGAATGAAGGAAGAAAAAATGTTCAGGGGGAAAAACACTGGCTTTTTCCCCCTGTGATACTTGGGCTCAAGTTCCTGTTCTGTCTGATTTTGAGCAGATCAGAGTCCACACTCCCTTTTTCTTGAAGCTCGTGTGACATTACAGCAGCAGGACGGTTACCAGACAGTCTGGCGATAGCAGCAGCTACAAGTGAAGGCACATTAACTGGGGTGTTAGTGGATGGCAGAAGCCCTTTGCTGTGGAGATGAGCGTGTTTGACATCAGTTTGTGGGGATTGCTGTCTCCAGCCCTTGGAAGGTCCTTTCTTTCTCTCAGGAGCCCTTTCTGTAGCAACTTGTCTGGTGGTGAGTCTCAGTGCTGGAGCTTCCATTTGTTGCACTTGGTTTGTTTGGGCTTTTATTCCCCCTCTTCGCTGCCTTTGGCACAGGACAGCCTTGGTAGGATTGTGGAGCACTGTTATTTCAGGGTGTGAAAGAGTCTTAGGCCTTGAATCTGGGAGTACAAACTACATCTGTCACCTGGGTATCTGTGGCGGTTCCTAAGCAACCACAAGAGTTTATTTTTTTCTGCAATTCATATTTAAGAAATAATTTGCTCATGCATGAACCAGCCTGAATCAGCCTGAGCACCACCCCAGGAGACAGAAATTGTAAACTGTAATTTAGGCTAATTCTAGTCTAAAGCATGAATTAGAGTATTTTATGTAATCTTGAAAAATATACCATATAAATAAATGTAAGCAGAGAACAGGTACCATTAATTTGAGCACAGTAGGAAGCTTTAAGTAACTCTGGGAATGTGAGAAACCAAGTCAGAACATATTCTTGACATGCAAAAATATTTCCCACCTGCCTTGTTTGCATAAGAACAAGGTTTTAGCAAGTACATATTTGCATGTCAAAGTTAAAAGTGGGGAAAATATTTTCACCCTTGTAAGAAAAAATGCATAATCTTGGCACAGGCAATTTGCATTTAGTGAGTTTAAAGTATCTTAAGTCCTTTCATGCTACATGGGAAGTGTATGAACGTGCGACAGGGGTTCCATTTCAATGAGTTGATTTGCAAAGGCACCACGTGGAGCAGTAATTGATCTGATCTCTCTGTGCATTAATTTGTACTCCAATTGGTTGTGGCAGTCCCCAGCGATTTGTGCTTCTGAGATTCATCCCATTGTCCTGCATCTCAGAGTGCAGCAGTTAAGTTGGAGTTTTAAATGCTGTGTGCCTAATTGAAAGTAAGTATCTTGAAGATGTAAATTTTAGGAAATCAGGAATTCTAAAACTACACCTGATTTGGCGCTGGCGCTCATAAAGATGATGTTGGGCAAATGCTGCCACAGCCGAAGCCTGTGAATCTGTGGAGATTCTCTTATACCAGTAAAGCACCCTGGAAAATGCATTTGGGACTAATTATGGCACCTTTTAGACTATTACTAACCTAGCTTTAGGCCATCACTTTGAAGGCATGTTACATTCCTTCAGAAACACTCTGCAAATGTCCTGTTGCTTAAGAAATAGGGATTGCATAGACAGGCTTCATGGGTGATTTAACTAACGTGCTGGAGATTGTAGATAAACTAGATCCAATTATATCATACCTATTCAAAATAAGGCAGTAATTATGTATATAAAAGTGAAATGTAAAAAATACATTGCCATGTAGCTGTGGAGATAAGCCTTGTCACTACCCTGTCCAAGGAGCTGCAGAAGGCTGCTGATTCACTGCAGTAGAGAAGAAAAATAATCATATGTTGAAAAGGCACGACTGGGATTTGGGAGAGCTATTCTGGAATTTGCCCACAGGATTGCTCTGTGAATTTGAACTGCACATGATACAAATTCTGAGTTTCTGTGAATTTCAGTCTGTTCTCTAATTTGTTGATGTGAAGGGGGGGTTATGGCACCCTTCTGCTGCAAGCTCATAAACATGAGGCTTTAGTAATAATTCATGTAGCGCATTAATGAAAGAGCACACGCGTTATTTTTCCCTTTTATTGGTTCACTTCCTGCTCCATTGTGTTTAATGTGTTAGCTGAAAGCAAAGTGAAATTAAAACCATTTTTGGGGAAGAAGTATTTCCTTCCTTGAGTGTCCTAAACAGACCTTTTAATTTCAGCCTGTTATTTTACCGCTGCAGAGATGGTGGGGATTAAAGGTCAAGGATGCCAAGGTCCTTATGATGGAAGCAGATGCAAGTGGTGTCCTGCTGTATGGGAATACTTGGAAAGCTGCTTATGTGGAACTGCCTGGCAAAAGCCCTGCAGTCCATAGCTGTTGGGCACTGCCTTCCCCAGCAGAGCATTTTAGCTGCTCTTGGGTTCCTGGGAGCAAACAGGACCCATTTGGATGCTGCTCAGCCGCCCCATTTGATGTCACCTGGAGAATATTTTGAAGGGATATTTTAGCACAGTCAGTGCTGTGCTACAAGTCTTCTGTGCTTCTACTTCATAGTTATCTTATGCTTTGGGCCAGATCCTGAGCCGTGTCGGGCTGCAGTGAAATGGAGCACACGGTAGCACTGAAAGATGATTCTTGAGTCATAATAAGCAGCCAGTTAGGGATTTAATGGCATGCAAAATGCGATGTTTTTAGAGTGGACATGACTTTTTGAGAACAGAGAACAACTGAAGTTAAGCTAATGTGTTGTAAGACAATAGTATTAGATGTGATTTTGTGTGTTGTCACAGACTGGATAGCCGTAAATTGGATGAAAGAGGAGCTCTCTTGAACAGTCGGGCAGCTTGTGAATGGATTTGAGCTCCTGAAGGAGGTGAATAGCACTTGTTAATGTGTCACAGTTACAGGCACAGCAAGAGTTGCACTTGTACTGTTCCGACTAAGCCGCTTCCGGAAAACTGATGCAGCTTCATCCTAACACACCACAGCAGAGCAAGGGCTTTGCTGGGATTTCAGTCACCTACCTGTGTGTGGTCTGTGTTTGTGAGGACAGCCAAGCACATGTGAAATGTGCTCTGCTGGTGTTTGATCACTAAAGCACTGCCTGAGCACGATCTGTCCAAATTTGCCAGCAAAACAACTGCAGCCATGTACTCCAAAAGCAGTTGAGAGGTGTTCCTGAGCGTGCAGGAGTCCCTTCTTGAACCCATGTGTTCAGATGGGAGGGTGCTTGACTTAGAGGTGGTCACACACTGAACTGAATTCAGTAGGTAGGTTTATATGTATGAACTTGCATTTATCAGGGCTTTCATGCCTTGTAACTGTATGGCATTTTCCAGACTGTGCCAACTCCTTTGGTTTCAGTAAACTGAGTGCTTCTGTATTTTCCTGCCTTGTTTGTTCTGTGGTAGATAATACACAAATATGTACTGGTAATTCCCTTTTGATTCAGATATGTAAGGTTTGAGTTTCTCGTGCAAAATGGAGTTGCTCTTCGCCTCGTAACTTCTCTTTAGGGCTGGCCAGTTGTGTGTGCTGGGTGGATGTTGGTGGCTCTGCTAAAGGTGGTGCGTTAGCTTCCAGGCAGGGCAAGCTTTAAAATTACCTGCTATGGTCTCGCATGAATACGGTTGGAAGAAACCTTTCTAGTGTCATCTTAGCTCTTTGGCCAAAATGTGAACTCTCCTATTCTTTTTGGCTTTGAAATGCTGATTCTAGCCTTCTTGTGGGTTCTTAAACACCTTCTCAAATGACCCATTTTAATAACCCAAAAGCTATTATATAACGAGCAGCCATAATTTAGTCCAAAGCTCTAGGGGATCCTTGCAGTTCAGCAATGAATAGTTAATGCAGTATAATGTTTAGCAGGTTATTAGTTTTCACTGTACAAATGCTGATCAGGGAATGCTTTTATAAGGTGTTTAAAAGAAAATGTAATTAACTGGTTGCGTGCTTCTGTTGCAGCTCAAATTGAAATTATTCCATGCAAGATCTGTGGAGACAAATCATCAGGAATCCATTATGGTGTCATTACATGTGAAGGCTGCAAGGTAAGCTTCTAAAATATTAAGTCTGAAAAAAAGCATTTAGCCTTTTGATAGTGATTGTTTTCCTTCTTTTTTTAAAGAGCAAGCATTGTACCTAAGTTGAATATAAAATCGTTGGGGATTCTGAAGTACTGGTTTTATTTGGGCTTTAAATAGGACATTTCTGTGACATACACACAGTTACACTGCTGCAGACTTTAGGACAGTCCTCAAAATCCACCCAGTTGTGCTGGATGTGCTGTAAATTATCTCTCTCTGCATAAGCAGAAGAGGTACAGAGAGCCGATGTGCTTCATGCACACCACCAAGAGCCTGTTCAGTGCATTCAGCCAAGGGAGGGTGAGTCTGGCTTTCTTGAATCTCGCTGTCTGGTTTTGCTCTGTAAATTGCTATGAAGCTCTGTCACAATAGGTGAGAGCTCTCCTCTCTGTTTTCTTTTGCACTCTGCTACAGTTACAAATCTATTCTGTTTAGCAGGGGAGATGGTGTTTCACAGTAGCACATGCTCCTGGTGTTCAGCGTGCTCGGGTCTTGCTGGGAGCATTGCCTGTTCCTTGCAGTGCAGTCACTGCTGTGTAAGGTTTAGGCTTTGAATTTTTTCCTGGAGTTGTACCTTTGGTAAATCTAATGAACAAGGATTGCACTAGAAGCATTTATATTTTGTCCAGGGTGTCTGTCACAACCAGGAATTAAACTGGACAGTGCCAGCACCTGGCAGGAGTGAAGCTCATCACTGCTTTTGATCCCTAGTGCAGAACTGCAGCGCTGGCTTGAGGTGACACAGTGTGCACAGCCATGCTCTGGCTTGTTGCTCTCTTCATGTATGTATGTTGCAATCCTATGCCGATAGGTTTTCTCCTGTTAATCTATACTTGAGGTGTGAAGAACTGATGTTTATGATGGTTTTTAGTCTGCTCTCCTGACCTGCTTGATACTACAACCCATCTTCAAAAAGTAACTTCCTTGCATTCGCATTATAAAGTTTTCTTTTGTATTTTTCCAAGGAAGATTTTTGTGTTTTCATTAACACATCCTCTCAGGCTTGTGGAAGTATTGGTAACTAGGAAGGAAAAAAAAAAGTAAGAATCTTGGAATTGTATGGGAACAGCACCTTCTGCCCTTTGTGGCTGCTATTGCTATGGAAAATGGAAGAAATGCACTAAAAATGCATTGATAACAAAGTGGTGACTTTTTCCAGCTTTATGTGGTTAAGCAGCCTTTATAAAATTTCAGCTGTGGGAAGTGCAGACATTTGCAGTGAGAATTCTGCTGTTTGACTGTCTTGTCAAGGATCAAGTTATGTTCAAGGTCTGAGACCTCTTTAATCTTTAAACAGTTTGGGACCAGAGTACCTGGGAGAGAGATCCGTGACATCCAACCCTGAGTGCAGACACAGCGGGGTTAATGAGGTGCTGATGCTCGGCTGGGCCTCCCCACATGGGGCTTCTCACAGAGCAGGAGCTCAAGGAGAGGGAAGCTGCCAGCTGTGTTTTCCTTCCTTCATCTTCACGCACTTAGTGAGAAATGCATGTGCAGTTTACTGTTTTAGAACAAATGATTTTCCTTCAAATGCTTATAAATTGAGTTCTCTTGGAGCTCTGTGCAATCCTCTGCTTCTGAGAATTCCACCAGAATGGTCAGCTGGTGGGAAGGGCAGAAGGGATGCTCAGCACACTGAAACCCATTTGAACCTTGAAGGCAGAGTGTGAGAAGTAAGACAGTGGCCCAGTGAATGATTTAGGCATTTTCTCCTCCTCTTGAAGGAGCACAGTAAAGTTTTGTAGCCACGCAATTTCAGGCAGAATTTTAAAGCCAATTAATACCAACTTAGTTAACCAAATTATTTTCCTTTGAGAAGCTCACTCCTAAAGAAGCTCAGTCTTCTTTAATAGCAGAGCCTAGATGACCTGCAAGTAGTGACAGACTGGGGCAGTGCTTGTGGGCACAAGTCACAGGAAGAGTTTCCATGATCATGACCTAGGCAGCATTTAAAATGCCCTGCTGTGGCTGATGGATTCTGTTTGTGCTACACTCTTCCACAGTAATGTCAACAAAGTCTCACCCAACAGAACTATTTTGGCTGGTGAAAAGGTTGGCATAGCTTGGCTTCTGCCAAAGCAGCCAGGTGTGGATTGGTATTGGTTTCTTTTCCCAGCTTTTCTGCGGCTACGACTGCTGCAGGTTTGAGCATGCTTACATTGCTCTTCATGTTAGGCTAAACCTTCCTTTGTAAAAACTACTTGGCTATGAAGACCTTGCTCCCAGTCCTGTGCCTTGGCTCCGGCAGCCAGTGTCCTGCACAGTCGCAGAGAAGTCGGTGAGGTTCTGCCCAGGTGCCACAAACCCATCCGTGTGCATCAGATGGCAGGACCCGGGCCGTGGCTGTCAGAAGGGAACAGCTGTGCTGCTGCCCTCAAGCCAAGCTGTCAGAAATGATCTACAGGCAGCAACAGCAGCAGCAAAGTGGGATGTTTTCAGCTTGGACTGGTTTCACTCCACTTTGGCGTGAACTTTAATGTTACTTAATCGTAATGTTAACTTAATTCTTATTCTGTAAATACTGATAACCAGCAGAAATATAATTTATTCAAAACCTAAAGTGAAGTTTCAGTTGCAAAGACCTACTGTGCAGTTCTAATGTGTATCACGGATGAAATCACAGACCAGCTCTTGTCAAATTGACTTTTGCTGACCCTGTTGCTCTTCTGCAGCTTTGCAACCCTTGCATTTCACAGAGTTGAAAGTGTTCTGATCAGGTTTTGTTGTTAGATTGCATTTCACATAACTAGACTTGAAGATTTGTCATGAAACCCATTAGTGTTTGTTGAGAAGTTTTCATTTCCTACCTTTCTATGATGTTGCTGTTTTTATGAAGTTAGTGGCAGTGTTCTGCACAGGCATTGAGTACTCCCAACCCATCAGCCTATTTAGCTCAATTGAATCTGCCTTTTAAAAAGTAAATTTAACATCCCCTCATCTTCTCCCCCTAAAGTGAAAATTTGAGTTTTTAGCCAGGTTGTATTTTACACTTTATCTAGGAGGGCTTCTGTGGCTTATTATAAATAAAATAATTTTTAAAGATTGGGTGGTTGTAGGAGCACTACTGACAAAATGGGTATGTGTATGGAGCACTTCACTCAACCCTTAGCTGTGGGAACCCATTAACAACCTTTTATGCTGTAGGAGGGACCATGCTGGGAAAGGAGAGTGGCTTGTGCACATCCATGTTCTTTTCTCCTAGCTGAAAGTTGAACTCAGTTCCACACTGTCATACAATGAATTATGTAATTTAATTTGCAGATGCAGTTACTTGGTGTTGCTGTCAATAGCTCACGCCCACCTGACCCACCAGTGCAGTAGTGATCCCTCTCTTTACCTGACTGCATGCAGCTGGTCTTACAAAACCACCCCTGCAGGGCATTTCTGGGCATTTCAAAGGTTTATCAGTACTGGCTTTTGTCTCATGTGTCTGTTAAGACCTCAGATGATCTTGTTCATTGTAACTGCAAAGAACGTCTGGGTTCTTTACTTCAGGAAGCAATACCTGGTGTGCTGTCCCTGCCCATCTTGCTTTCATTCACTGACCAACACGAGCTCCCTCCTGTCTTTATTACCATGTAAAACTGAATGGTTTTGCTCTGTTTTCAGCGACACTATAACTTGGTTATCAAATACTTTATTAACACAGTTTATTAAACAATATTGTCAGAGCACTCTCCTCCCTTTACAACTAAAATACGTGCTGGTGGTTATAAAAGGGTTAAAAATCCAGTTTGAATGTTTGCCTGTCTTTTGTATTACAGTGTATTCTTCTGATGTTTCTTTAAAGAAAATTTGTGTTCGTTTGCTTTAGAAAACAGTAAGAGAATGACTCCCCCCAACTAATTGTTAATTGCTCAGAATATTGCAAAACTTAATGATACGTGGAAGTCTTTAAGTATTAGCCATAAATCATGGGATTATGAATAAGCCTTTGTTGTCACAGGCTCGCATACAGTCATTCCAAAACGTCTGCCATTAGGATGCAGCAAGGCAGCTGTCAGCTGTTTTCTTGTAATTAAACAGCCAATGAGCAGCTAATTAAGACATATGTGTATACAGAAGTGGAAGTGGGTATGTTAATGAACTGTAGGAATCAATTCATTAAATGAAAATTTGTCAAAAGACCAAACATGAGCTCAGCGTTTCAGCCTGTGCGCGGTGGAGAGGGAGCCCATGCGGTGCCATTTGGGGCACAAGGGAAGCACAACTGGCTCAGGAGCCAGCTCAGACACCACCGTCTCCAATGCTGAGCTGCTGAGCAGAGAAGTCACTGAAACTATTAATAGATTTTGCAAAAACTGCTATTTACATTTCAAAGTCTTTTTTTAACAAGTTGTTATTCAAACTGACTTGCAGATGAAAAGTTCTTGCGCCCTTTTTTCCCCAAACCTGATT
The DNA here is from genome assembly GCA_013397725.1 of Rhagologus leucostigma. Taxonomy (NCBI): domain Eukaryota; kingdom Metazoa; phylum Chordata; class Aves; order Passeriformes; genus Rhagologus; species Rhagologus leucostigma. The sequence goes on along the minus strand of VZTD01003298.1, from coordinate 415,936 downwards.
TCTTGGCAGCAAATGAAAACCCATAGACTGTGTTGTGTATAAATAGGAATCTGAAACGCAGGGACCAAGCTGTGGCTTGTAATGTGCTCTGCTCTTCTGGCACCAAGTGGATCCATCTGCAGGAAAAGGGAATGTGCAGAGCTCAGTGGCTAGGGCTGGATCTTTGTGCTGCCATCAGGAGGGGCCGAGACTTGGCCCAGATGTGCCAGAGCGGTCCAACACCGGGGCTCCCTTAGTGCAGCACCAGCTTTGTCTCTGTGCCTGATCAGGAGGGGTGGCTCTGCCTTGGCCCATTGGGTCACATGAAATAATGGCTGTAAACATGTATGCAATTAAAAGCATGTGGCCTGGGCTGGCTTGCATAAGGCTTGAACGTATACACGTGTACCAAGTGTGCATCCACCTCCTCCTTCCTGGTGGAAAAATTATAGCCAGCTCCGTGCCTCTGGCAAAAGCGAAGGAATAGAACAACAGGATAGAGCGTTTCTCCTTTTAATAAGGAGGAAAAAACCTAGAAAGAAACTGTAGGCACTTACAGAAGGCTCCTGTAATAGGAACTTCCCCACGTGTCTTGCATGTGAAAGCCCAAGGACCACCAAAAGCTTACAAAATTCACAAGAAAATGACAGCACCGTAGAACAAAAAATCCTCACTTGACCTTCATTGTCAATTCACTCCCAAATCTCACATACCTGTGTTTCTGAGCTCTGGACAAGTTTAGATTACTTTTTGAAGTTTGTGGAAAGGTTTTTTCTTTCTTTAGCTACTGCTGATGTTTTCTTGGGTTTGTTTTTAAAAGCACTCTGCTGTATCTCCAGTTTGTAAAGTGCAAGTGCTTTTAAAGGCCTGCGTTCAGGCAGTTCTGCTCTACTGAAAATTTAGCTTCAAGCTGTAACTTAGCTGATACACTGTGCACGAAAATGTATTGAGCAGCTGTGTCTCTAGGGAGAATCTGGAAAAGGAAAAAGGCCAGTATTTTCTCCATTGTAATACTAAAAATAATCCTCAGCTTGACAAGGCTATTCTTAATAAAATTCTTAATAAAAGGTTATTCTTAATAAAATATGCCAAACTGGCAATTCAGAATCAGTATATACCTCAGCTAAAGGAAAACATGTAGATCCTTGAGGTTATTGGGACACGTTGGTTTCACGTATTGATTACGCTGACTTTCAGAATCTCAGAGGTGGCAGAGGGTTTCATGCAGTTCACGTGTGAGCATGTCATTCAGTGAAACTAGGGAAGCGTTTGGAGAACTGAAATTTTCAGGGGCTGTTGCAGAACCTCTAGCAGTCACTGGTCAGCTCAATCCCTAATCCTGTTTTCCTGGTGAATGGCATTGCACTTGGAGTTTAGTGGTGAACACACTTGTACTTGCACTGGAGTGACAGGCTCCACTGAAGGTGCTCGCAGAACTGGAAATGAATCTGTCTACTTACCTAAGAGTTGGTTCCTCCAGAGGGATCAGTTGTGATGTTGGAATGGTAGACATTTCCATGGCAGACATTTCCGTTTCAGGTTTTCCTTAGGGTGAAATGCATTCAATTGGGGCTCAATATGTGCAATACTTTCAGTCCTCGTGACAATCATCTCACTATTGACAATCATGAAACAAACGGTTTAGAGTTCAGTCATATAGAAACAAGAACCAGAAAAAAAAGGTAAGAAATTATGTACAGGAAAACAGGATTGAAGACATCATCTCCAGTTTTCCTTTTTTTTTTTTTTATAGTCCATGTTTCCCCAGTAAAGCTTTAATAAAAGGGGTGTAATCAACAAAGACTGGTGCCCTCCTGCTAAGATGGAGCAGGGGCTTTGTCTCAGTGTTTTGCCATGTTGCTGTCTGCGGCAGTTTGATAGGAAGTACTTGACTACTTGAGACTTGTCGTGCAGAAGTCCTTCCTTTATTTGCTTCACCAAGTATCTGTGCGTGTACTGAGAGACTCTAGCATGAAACCTTAGAGTAAATAACAAATTGGTAAAAGTCCAGCTTTAATTAAAAGGTGCCCAGCCTTTCCGAGGAACTATTTTCTTTGCAGCACTGTTAATTAATCCATTATGTGGCAACGTAAAACTAAAATGGTGTGCTCACTGCTCTCAAATGCTTCTTTAGAATGACTGCATCTTTGCAGAATCCTTGTGAAGTAGGTATTACACACACAGCAGCATATGTTTGGGCAGTCTGTGGCAAAAGGATGAAATGGACTTCAAAGCAAACAGCTGCGTAGTGGTTAATGACATGCACCCTTCTGGAGGAGACAATAAAGTTGTAGTTGTGCGTAACCTTCCAGCTCCGGCTTTCTTTGGAGATGGGGTTACTCAGGAAAGAGATCATACATAAAACGTGTTTTAGCTTTCCCCCTCTTTAAAAATCTAAATCCTGCAGAGCTGAACACAACCTGGGCTGTCAGCAACAAACTAACTCACACAATACTAGCAACAGGTGACAGCAGCACAAGCACAGTGACCATCCCTCTGTCCTGGGCACTAGTGAGGCACCTCAAGTGCTGTGTCCAGTTTTGGGCCCCCTCACGACAAGCAAGACACTGAGGGGCTGGAGTGTGTCCAGAAAAGAGCAGCAGAGCTGGGGAAGGGTCTGGAGCACAAGTGTGTTACTGTTTTTAAGTCTGATAAGGAACAGCTGAAGGTGCTGAGGTTGTTTAATCTGGAGAAGAGGAGGCTCAGGTTGTAAAGACCTTCTCGCTCTTTACAACTCCCTGACAGGAAGATGGAGCCAAGTGGGAGTCAGGCTCTTCTCCCATGGAACCAGCAACAGGACAAAAGGAAATGGCCTCAAGCTGTGGCAGGGGAAGTTTAGACTGGATATTAGGAAAGAATTTTTCACTGAAAGGGTGGGCAGGCATTGGAATAGGCTGTCCATGGAAATGGTGGAATCACTGTCCCTGGAAGTGTTCAGAAAGGTGTGTGGATGTGGCACTTGGGGTTTAGTGGTAAACACAGTGGTGCTGGGATCATGGTTGGACTTGATGATCTTAGAAGTCTTTTCCAATCTTCATGATTCTATGAGTCTATAAAAAACAGGTTAAGAAATTGTTCTTTGTGAGAGAAACCGCTCAGCATCGTGCTGTGTATTTTTAAACACCTACACACACTGGCAAGGCTGAACATCAGAGCCTGCCACTGTCACTCCAGAGAGCAGAACAGGGTGGTAGCTGTTGAATCCTCCCTATTTTGGAGAACTATGCTGACCCAGGAAGGATAGGAAATCAAGGAAATCTAGGTCTATAATTAGTTCTATCTCATTTGGAAACAGCTGGTGTACCATATGTAATATGGTATCTGTAAAATCAGTGAATAAAAAGTGTAATTCCTTTATGTATTACAATGCTTTTTAAATGAACTGTTTCTTGCCAGTTACTGTTTTTTGTTTGTTTCTAGGAGAGGAAAAAAAACAACAACAAAACCCTCTTAACTTCCTTTAGTTGACTATAGAGCACTTGAACTTCATTTTCTGTTAGGTACGCTACCTTTCAGAGTCTTTATCTGCCCCATCAGTTAACAGCTTCTTGACTTGTATTTTGCAATTGCATCCCAGGGCTTTTTCAGAAGGAGTCAGCAGAGCAATGCCACGTACTCGTGTCCCCGGCAGAAGAACTGTCTGATCGACCGGACCAGTCGGAACCGCTGCCAACACTGTCGCTTACAGAAATGCCTTGCTGTGGGGATGTCTCGGGATGGTAAGCTCTGCTAAGTCGGGGCCTAGCTGCAAAAACTAACATAAGGTGTAGTAGGATGTATGGTAAACCAAAAAGCGTAGCATTTATATGCTAATGGTGCGTTGGGCTGATAGCTGAGATCATCAAGTGAGCTTTAGATGTTGCTATATATTTTTCGATGTTATATGCTATATGTTTTTAGATGTTGCTATATATTCACGTAAATACATATATATCAGGGCATGTACAAAGTTCTTGGGTTTATCTTTTTTCCTACTTAGCTATTATAGTTCCCAATTAAGAGCTTTGTGTCTGGTCATTTCTTGAAGATGCAGTTTTTTAGTCTCATGTTAACACTTCCTCTATGTGTTCATTCCAGTTTAAGTGACCTGTAGTTGCAAGTAGCACTGCTTGGTGCATGGGTACAGATCAGAACTGCATCACAGTATTGACAAAAGTTAAACATGTGCATAATGAATAATGGAAAAAATGCAAAGAGAAAAATAATGCAGTGTTTTTTCAAAGATAGAATTCTGAAGAAAAGATGTTCCAGTGCTGTTAATATTAAGCTCAAAATTGCAGCTCGAGTAGTGACGAAAGCCCGCCTCTGCCAAACGGCCGCTTATGTAATTCAGTCAGAACTGGCTTTGCAGCTGAGACTTGCACGCCTCCCCCACAGATGGAACGGAGCCGCCACCGCTTACCCATTTGAAGATCTGACTCAGTCTTTTCCCCTGCCACAGTGACAGCAGCGCTGCATATTCTACAAATACGTACACATTACTCTAGGTACATGAGGCCCGATCAAGGAGATTGTTTCCAGATTACATTTACTTCTTGAATTACATTGTCTTTATTTTTTTTTATTGGCCATGAGACTAAAAACCTGAAACAGTTGATCATTTACAGATTAGTTCCTCCAACATGTTTGCTTTCCTGTAGAAAAACAGAAGGCAGTAGTCACTGTTCTAAAGGATGAGGCTTTTACAGCTCATGCAGGTCCTTGAAATCACAGGCTGCGTCCTTGGGAATTCCCTGGATGCTGCAAACCAGTTGCTGCTGGCTTACAGCTAATACTCCTCAAAGTCATAGTCATGTTGTGGAGATACACACATGCATTTGTGTGCACACACACATAGTGTCTACTAAACATTTTTGCTTGTAACTGCGGCGCTGAAAGCAGATTTGGTGGTTCTTCCCACCAATATCAGTAGTCCCAATATCAGTAAAGGTTGCTATTGATGCACTGAGATGGACCCAATGTGTTGGCACCACGCTCTAGGTTCACTCTGCAGTGTGAATGTACAGCTAGTTGGAACTGGACAGTTGTCTCAGGCCAGTATGTTCTGGTTTAGCTTCCACTTTTCTAGGTAGGGTTTGAATGCTGAAGAGATGCATCCGTCAACCTCAGCAGACATACAAGAGAAAATCTTTTCAGTACAGAAGTGGAAAGTTAATGAATTGAGCTAAACCAGTGACTTCTAACGGTCCATTTCAGTGGCATGTCAAGACAGTCTTTTAAAGAGCAGGTGCTGCAGCTGTGTACCTGTAACTGAGAAGTGGTTCTTAGGTCTGCCCGTCCTGCACATTTGGGGTTTGTGCTGTGTCCTTCCATGTAGTGTTTAAAGACTCAAAACAATTAAAAGGCGGTGGTGGATGTGTAGAAATGTAATCTATTGTGTGTCTGTATTTCAGCTGTAAAGTTTGGTCGAATGTCAAAAAAGCAGAGGGACAGCCTGTACGCCGAGGTGCAGAAACACCGAATGCAGCAGCAGCAGCGGGATCACCAGCAGCAGCCAGGAGAGGCAGAACCACTCACACCAACATACAATATCACCACCAATGGGTTAACAGAGCTACATGACGACCTCAGTAATTACATTGATGGGCATACCCCTGAAGGTAGCAAAGCAGACTCTGCAGTTAGCAGCTTCTACTTAGACATACAGCCTTCTCCAGATCAGTCGGGTCTTGATATTAATGGAATCAAACCAGAACCAATATGTGACTACACACCAGCATCGGGCTTCTTCCCTTATTGTTCTTTTACAAATGGGGAGACCTCTCCAACTGTGTCCATGGCAGAATTAGGTAATGAGAGAGAAAAGCTTCCATTGTAATTGTCTTAACAGTACCCTTTGGATTAAAGTGACACATGTAGCCAGGTGATAGCGAGAATGCTGCTTCAGTAGAGCTGTGGGCATGTATGGGCATTCTTGTGTGAAGTGCACAGTAAATACCCTGATCTTTGGGGACACGGGGAACTCCTTGCTGCTCTGGACTAAAGCTCCCATGAGCCTGTGGTTGATCAGCTCTACCAGTGTTGCTTTTGCTTTCAGTCCTTGCAACAGAACCCCTGGAATACTGAATAAGAAGCTAATTTTTAGTGCAGAAAACAGACAGGGCATTTCTTTATTTGCAGATTATTTTTTAACAATTTATCTCCTGTTTCATTACCTCAGTACTGTTATTCCCAACAAAAAGTGATAAGACTGATTTTCTTCTGCTCTTTACCTGAGAAAAGCCCTGGGCTAATCTGAGGGCAGTTCTTGTCACTGGTTGAGGAGGATCTGGCCCCAGATACTGAAGGACATTTCTGAATGTAGCAAGTCTTGATAATTTCTCTAAGAGCCTTATAACAACCACATTAATTAGCACATTTTATTTTAAACTCTTCCCTTAATGATTACACTAGGGCTGAATTCCACAACTATGACTTGGCAACAGCTGAGACTGGAGTTAGTGTGCTGTGTGAACTGGTTATAAACAAAGTAGAACAGGACATTAAAGAAGTGGTTTCATGATTCCATTACTTATGCAAGCAGCCAGGCATTTAGAACTGATTTTGCTTGCTTAAGCAACATTTTTTCTAATTATTTTATTATGAAAACCTAAAAATAATAATAATAAACCTAAAAATAGTTTGAAAAATCAGGTATTCCACACTAAAATTTTGTGTGATTTATTTTATGTTCTTTTGAGAAATTTTGCAGAGGAAGTCACAAGAAGCTTACTTTTTAATGTCCTTATGTTGCAGAATGCTCTTCTCTGCAATATAATTTGTCCTGACAGCCAAAATATCATGTCTGGCTTCAGTTCAAATAATTCCAGATAAGTAAAAATCAGAAGAAAAAGTCAGGACAAAGGCAATGCTACCAGCTTTGTCTCAGTGAAATGATTGCTAATTTTCTCATGGAAGGTATTAAAAAGATCTACATTAAACCCACAGGAAAAAAAAGGGTTTTTCCTTTGTAGGCTGGGTGTTGAGTTTGGAACACTGGCCTAAACTAAGTTTGTCTTGTTGCTTACCTTTATTTACATAGTGCTTTGTTTAAACCCTGCACAGCATGATTTGGGTGCCCAGCACTGACATTACTGAGCAATGTTTGAAGAATGTTTGTCTGCCAGACGAAGGTTTCAATTTAGAAAGGTGTGGCTGTTCAATGAAAGTATTTAGGTGTGTGCTGAAATACAGTCCCAAAGTGAGGCGGAGGTTGGTGAATAACATGGGAATATTTCGTCTCCTGTATCCTGCAAGGGCACAGGGATCATGCTGCTACCAAGAACAAGTGTTCTAACTACAAATTGTGAAAAAACCCAATTGCTCTGAAATGCATCAAAGCTATGGTGACAAACAGTATAAATTACCTTGTGTTCTACCTTACTGATTACTCAGGTAGCACATATAATCTGATTTTACCTCATCTGTATGTTAAAGACTTTTCAAGTGATATCTTACATCAGATTACCAATGCATTAACCATTAGTCTAAACAGACTGATTGGTCCAGCAGTTCAGTTTGTGAAGAGTTGGGTTTGATCATTACCAAAGCCAATTTCACAGAAGACCAAGTACTGCAGTCCCTCAGAATACCTCCATGTTTTAGTGACCACCATTCCTGTTCGGTCTGAGCCTTCATTTTCAGTGGCCTAACAAGCAGAGTTGTGTGAGACAAGTCCCCAGGCCTCTGCTTGCTACATGCTAAAATAGGAGAACTGGCCCACCTGAATGGTCAGGGTAGGAAAGAGAAAGATAAAGTACAAGTTGGACTTGGGTGTCTAAATTCTATTCAAGCTTTTGAAAGTGGTCGTAAAGGTTTATGGAACCAAGTTTTATTAATAAATGTTAATCTGCTTATGGGTCTTTTAATCAAGTATAACAGCAGAAAATAATTTTATTTGGAATTAAAACATTGTATGGAAATTTTAAATCATGTGCAGTAAACTAGGTGACAACTCTGAAGCTGAAGGAAAAACCCCCTAATGTTAGTGATTTTTTTAGTGTGTTATCTTAATCATTTGGATTCTCTAATAGATGCATTTTCCTGATTTTTTTAAATTATATGAGAATAGGAAAAAAAAAAGACACTTTTCCCTCCCAGGCAGCCTCATAGGACAAGAGTCCTGCTTGAGAGAGTGCTACTAGATAGGTGGTAACTGTATTTCTCTATTGGAAAGCCTTGGCACTGGCAGCTCTGCCTGGCCGGCAGTGCCGTTCTGTCCCCTGTCCCTGACAGTGTCCTGCGTTCAGCACGGCCGTGTCCACGGACACTTGAGTGCCCGCTCTCAGGGGTCCATCGCCCCGCTGCTTCCCACAGTTTCCTGCGGCCGTACTCCGCGGTGTATGTCCGAGCCCGGGTGTCCAGTGACGGATGTGCCCCGGAGGTTTCCGTGTCCCCCCTTGTCACCGCTTTGCCGCTATTCCCGAGCTTTGGGTCCCTGGCGCGCAGCGCTGCGCGTGCGCCGCGCGCCCTCTGCCGGCGGCTCCGGGCACGGCCGCGTCCTCCGGCCGGGCGTTAAATGGCTGTGCTCTCCCTAAGCCAGTTCCAACGGGACTCAAAGCATTTTCTCTCTCAGCTCACCCTCTCCCCTCCCCCTGTCGCATCTGAAATATACGAGCTTTTCTCGTGTCTGAAGGTATAGCTTTGCATTTTTAACGCATATCGCTTTCTGCTCTTTCTTTTAGAACATCTTGCGCAGAATATTTCCAAGTCACACATGGAAACTTGCCAGTACTTGAGAGAGGAGTTGCAGCAGATAACATGGCAAACTTTTCTGCAGGAAGAAATTGAGAACTATCAGAATAAGGTATAAAAGCATGCCAAGCTATGGCATGGTTTCTTGAAAGCATGGTATTTCCATAACACACTGCAAAATTCACTTTTTCGCTGCTTTCTCTTTACTATCAGGAATGTATATTTCTGTGTGTTTAAAAAATAATAATACACTAGAATCAAAAGCAGCAAGATGGTCAGGATATCCTTTGCATTTGTCATTTTTACAGGTATAGGAAAAGGCAAAGCCATTCTCCTAAAATCTGTCTCTGATAAAGAAGGATAGGAAACAATAGGAATTCTTTTCAATCCTAACTGGCATGTTATTTTCGTCGCTTAATTTGTAATCTCCTGGGTCAACAACAACAAAAGCCAAAGCTACCAAGTTTTGTGATGTTACATGCTGTGTTTTGTTTTCAGTTTATAAACACAGAGCTCCATCAAATTTCCAGCCTTCGGGGTTCACTAATCCTGATTGATGCTCCAGTTGTCCCTCAGTGTTTGGTTTAACCTGTGGAGGAGCAGCACAGTGCTGCCATGCCACCAGGGTATTGTAAGATCTAATCAATGTTATTTCCAACATGCCCTCCATCCACAAGCTACTACCACTTGGCTACTTTTGGAAAATGGCCTTGGGAAGCACTGCTGAAGCACACTGTTCTTTGAATATATTTTTCATTTCCACAGAAGAATATTTAACCTTTAGGAATATCATTTTTTCTACTTTAGGTGATTTCATTCTGCATTATTATCAATATTGGAAAAACTCAATACTTGCATGCCTTGTGTATGTTGTTATCAAGATGATCTTCACATATGAACATCTTTATATGTATCCTTCTGAAGATGAGCTAGGTTGATAATTTACATTCAGTACAAAATAGAGAAGCTGATAGGAAAAATATGATTATGCCTTGCTGGTGTAAATTGGCATTTTATTTTCATGCAGTGAATAAAATGCCCACTGAAATGACCAGAATCATTACACTTTGACACTTTTGGCTTATGAAATAGAAATACTCCAACCTGGATCTCTTCTGACATGACTGAGGAAGTCTTCCATGGTTGCAGTGTCACTCATCCACATGAGGCTCTGGCTTTAAGGTTAATTCCCCTTGTCTTTTAAGCAGACTGTAGCGAGGAGTGTTGGAGAGAATTCACTCCACTTCGTTGTTTGGTTTTTTAGCTCAGTTTTACTTTCTGACAATGAAGTTTCCAAAGCTTGGTTAGTAATTTTTGAATTTCTCTTCTCTTTCAAACAGCAAAGGGAGGTAATGTGGCAGTTATGCGCAGTCAAAATAACAGAAGCTATACAGTATGTAGTGGAATTTGCCAAACGCATTGATGGCTTTATGGAACTGTGTCAAAATGATCAAATTGTGCTTTTAAAAGCAGGTATGTGGGTCAGTTTTAAGGTCTGCTTCTATTAGTTTTGCCTGAGGAAGGTGTTACATGTTACATACAGTGGTTGCATACACATATATTCATATGTAGTACAGTGATCATTTAAAATTAAATAAGGGAGAACCTTGCAAATTGTCTGTCTTTGAAGTAACATCATCTTAGTTATTCTGGGGAGAAGGAGTTCAGGTCTACCTATTAAATTTTCATTATGGACAAAGGGAGCAATGAGTGTGTTAAGATGTAAACGTTGGATTAAATTTTTTTTTTTTGGATTGCTAATAGTGAATATTTCAAGGTAAAAATCCAGATTTTTTTCCTACAATATCTATGCAAGATATTGTAGAAGTAATGCAGGTTACAAATACTGGACCAGGTTGTTAAGGCTTTGTGAACATAAATTTAAATGAGCTGCTTTGGCTTCAGAGACTTCATTACTCTAAAAACATTACTAGAGTTTATTAGCATTAACTAAGTTACTTTAGCAAAAACTTCTAAAGGGGTTTATGGGAATTCTTTTAATTCTACCAGCAAACCAAACTATGCTCTGTTACACCACAGCAACTTACTACTCTACTCAGTTGATAATGAATGCAGAGCATTATTTTAAATCCTCACTTGCTCTTTGCAACTGAAGTCTCTCCTTCCACAGTCAAACATACGTTGTTTCTGTTTTAGGGTCTTTAGAGGTTGTGTTCATCAGAATGTGCCGTGCCTTTGACTCCCAGAACAACACAGTCTACTTTGATGGCAAGTATGCTAGCCCAGAGGTTTTCAAGTCCTTAGGTAAGGAAATGTCAAGTGTTGTGTCTTAAAAAAAAACCAAACCAAAACAAACCAAAGCAGAATAAAAATAATAAGGGGGAAAAGCAAGGGAAAACAGCTGCTTTGAAAAATCAGTCTATAGTATTCAAATAAAAGAGTTCTGGAGCTCAAACTACTCTTTTGTAAGCTGTCATGCCGGCTCTGTTTGAGGCCAAGCTGATCTCAGGAGGTAAAACTGCTTAACTCTGTGCAGTAAAGAACTGTTGGTGCTGAAGTTCAGCATTTTGATTAGGGTAGAGCAGTTTGGACTCACTTGTTGAGAAGCCGAGATTTCATATCTAACGTAACACTTCATATATCCTATTGGAAAAGGCAGCAGATTTTAAGCCAATTTTGACGTTACTGCTTTGAAAATGTTAATGGTGTTTTTAAATGTGCTAAGTCCAGTTATTTGCAGGTAAAATACTGTAAATAATTTTTTTAATTAAACTACACGTAATTTTGAAATTTTTTTCCCATGTATTTGCTAATTTTAAAAGGATGTGTTCACTGGGTATAGATTTGGGTTGTAAGCCATTTTGGAGGGCAGTGAAAATACATCAGTGGTGCTTAAGTATTCTCTGCCTTTCTAAAACACCTCAAGGTACAAGGTCAGAGTGCAAACAGTTCTGGGTTCTAAGGAAATGTAACTTGGATCTGTTACCAGCTGTATCCACAAGTTCAGGCTGGGGAGGCTAAGGAAAACCCTCTTCTCTCAGGTTGTGATCCTCTTCAGAGCAGGGCTCACTTTAAAGACTGTGTACCTGCATGTGTGACAGCAGCAGTAACCTGAATAACACCTGTGTGAGCAAGAGAATGGATGGAAGGAGACAGAGTTCCCTTCTGCATGAACCGTGTTCAGTCAGACCCTGGCTTCTCCCTTTGCCTCCTGCATGTGCCTTGTGTGCCTCTCTCTACCCCCACTCTGTGTGCTCAGTAATCTTAAAATCAGAACTTAAGTCCACACTTTGAGCCTTCAGTCCACACTGACATGACAAAGTTCCATTTAGAACAGAAACAAAGATAAACCAATTTTAAGCTTGAAAATAAACGGCTTGAGATTTATCCATATTTACCCCACAAGAACCCAATGTAGAAAAGATACAATGTGCAAAACCTTCAGAATCTTGGCTGCCAGGATGTGGGAGCTGGGGACTTGTGGGAGTGGAGTAATATCCTCAAGGATGAATGAGATCTCACTGCCATCACTTCACCGTCCTTAAGGAGAAGACCATTCACCTATGAAGTGTTTTATATCTGTTTCTCATCTCCATCAGAATAAATCAACAACTCTGTAGCTCTGAAGTAGTTTTAAACAGTGTAACAAGAGCTGTACCTTCTTTTTGGCAGGTTGTGAAGACTTCATTAGCTTTGTGTTTGAATTTGGAAAAAGTTTATGTTCTATGCACCTGACAGAAGATGAGATAGCTTTGTTTTCTGCGTTTGTTTTAATGTCAGCAGGTAAGAAATGAAGGTTTCCTCTAGGTTTATTTGGTAGAGGTTGTTTTTATTTGAGGTCTTTTTAATGATAATATTATCGGACATTGTGGCAATGTCATCATCTTTTTGAGTGTCTCCTCACCAAAATTTTTATTTCAAGAAACACATTAAAACTATGAATTTAGGAATGAATTTGTTAAATTGGAAATCCTAATCTAAAGCCTTGTTTTCCACATTCTCATCTTGTTGAAGACGCAGCTTCTGTGCAAAGGCTTAAATGCATTTGAGCGAGACCCGTGGGCCAGTGCTGGTGAGACAGGCAGTTACTGAACTCCCATAGTCAGCTTTCCACGTGCGGGAGCTTGCAGCTGCAGCACAATGGAAAACCTCCAGCATGGCCATTTTAGTGTGGTACAAAGATACCCAAGTAATTTGGGTATCTGTCCCCACTGTGCGACTGGGGACACTGAGAATTATGGTGCCAGACATCCAAGTCATCCCAAGAGTCAGCCTGGGTCTGCCATGCCTGTGGCTAAAGTAAGTTAATAATCACAGGTCGATGTGCACAGTGTGCTCCAGATCCTGGGAAGGCTTCTTAGGTCAGGTGGGACAAGATACTGGGGCAGAAAGTGTGTTTGTGCCTGGCCTGACACCCAAGGAAGGAAACTGAGTTCAGACTGCAGCATAGTGGACTCAGGAGTGGTGATAGAAAAGTCTGTTAGCAATGGTGGATTTATTGAGTCTATCACAAATATGTTCTCGTGCTGTTGGCCAGACAGGAAGTGTGTTAGCCCTTTGTCTTAGCAAGCCAAAGAACCCTACAGTTCATCACACAGGGAAGGTAGCAGCTAATACTACTTTTCTGCCAGGAAGTTTAGCTGCTTTTTTTTTATTAGCTGAATCTTTGCATCTGATTTTTCTGTAAGTCACTCTAAGTTCTGTAAGATCTGTAAGTTCTGTTGGTTTTCTGTAAGTGCTGTAAGATCTTAGCAAGAAGATCCTCTCCAGCTACTTGTTCATTATATGATCTATTCATTTCCCAGTAAAAAGTTGCCAGCCTCATTTTGTAAACACCCTGCATTTTACAGATTTTCTTAGCAAATGAATAACAGATCTTACTCAGATACATTGCAGTCTCCTAAATAAGGGCTTTATAAAAGTAACTTTAAGTGCATGTAATAAATGTATTTCAAAACCTATTAATTTTGAAACCCATTTTCTATATGAAAGTATATAACAAGTGGAAGGAAGATTGCAAACAGGAAAAATGCATCTGTAACAGACTTAGTACTTCCTGGTGCGCTGTGATCCATGCGTGCATTACTAGAGGTTTTAACTCCATTTATATTCAGATCGCTCATGGCTTCAGGAGAAAGTAAAAATTGAAAAACTCCAACAGAAGATCCAGCTAGCACTTCAGCACGTCCTACAGAAGAACCACCGAGAAGATGGAATTCTAACAAAGGTAAGAATCATCCGGTGCCATGCCACAGGACTGTGAAAGAGTGTCTTCATCTGAACATTGCCCTGATACTGGGGTAAAAGCTCATCCGCAGTTAATTTATTTATAAACCCAGAATTCTTTGTTCAAAATCAACCTGCTCAGCTGAAACTATTTACTTAAACCTAGAAGAGGTGAAATGATGATGTTCTAGGGAACAAGGTCGATAATGGTCTGAAAGGGATTATTTTTATGTGGAACTTCATTAAAAGTGATGAAGGTTTTTATCATAGTTCTCCTACACAACACGCCTATTCACACAGAATACTATTTCAGTGCTACAACATGCATGCCTTAATCCTTGTGGAATCTCTGCCTGCATGACAATTAAGTTGTTATAACATGCAAGACGCAAACTGAACTTGTTTTTCAGACTTCCATGAGAAGTTCCCCACAAAGCCTTTTTCTCAGTTCTTCCAAATACTGATGCCTAGGAAAAAGAGGCACTACCTACTGTTACACTGTTACACTAATCTGAAGTATCTTCTTGTAATTTCTGAGAAATTGGAAAGTGGTGTGATATTACAAGAAGTAAATCTGAAGAACTGGGGAAAGATAGGCACTTTACCTTTACCTTGCAGAGATAGTTCCTTTTACACCGCTGCACAGGCAGAAAGCTTATGCTTCATTTCACACCACGGAATTCGTTACAATAGAAACACGATGGTCCAGCCCGGGCTCTGCAGATTTTCTTAATTTCAAATCCTAGCTCGTGTCATTTTTCTCTCAGTGTGTACTTTGGATACCTTTGTTGGAAGACTGACTCTTCCATATGCTTTGACACAAATTCTTTGCTCAGTAACTTCAGGGAGTACCCTCGTGATATTTTTGAAGTACGTATTTTTCACCTTACTTGGCTTAAGGTAAATAAGTCTAATCTATTGCATTGCCAGTTCCTTCCATAGTATTCGCAGTGGGTTTAAAAGCAGTTGGGATTGCGTTCTTCCAAGAGGATAATTTAATTAATGAAGATCCAGCCCTGAAATACTTGTTTATCAATCCAGCGAGGAAACCTAATGCCACATTTTCCTAAGAACTTAAAAAAGATTATTTCACAAATAGCTGTGAGTCCATTACTATAATACCTTTAGCAAATATCCATGACTGTGCATCTGAAATGTCCTTGTTAAGGTAAATAATTTGGTTTGGGAGAGCTTTAATCCTTACAGCAAGATGGGGAGGCCTGGTTCCATGTATGACTATATGACTTGTGTTCGTTTTTTTACAGTTAATATGCAAAGTGTCTACTTTAAGAGCACTGTGTGGACGACATACAGAAAAGCTTATGGCATTTAAAGCAATATACCCAGACATTGTGCGACTTCATTTTCCTCCACTTTACAAGGAGTTGTTCACTTCAGAGTTTGAGCCAGCAATGCAAATTGATGGGTAAACGTATCACCTAAGCACTTCTAGAATGTCTGAAGTACAAACATTAAAACAAAAGAAAGGAAAAAAAAGGAAAAAAAAAAAAGAAAGAAAACCAAGACACTTTATATGGCCCTGCACAGACCTAGGGAGCCAACACACTGCACATCTCTTGGCGGTCGGGGTCAGGCGAAGGATGGGAAACAATGAAACAAAGTTGAACTTGTTTTTCTCATGCATATGATTTCCATTATGCCTACAAATATGGACCCTTTTTCTGTCTCAGCTTCTCAATCCTTGACCTCTGTTTACACAGACTGAGGGTACTAATGTCAGAAGGTTGTTTTCTCCTGTAGTTCACTGCCCAGACTTTTGACAGAACAATCAATTCATTGGTCAGAACAGAGTCCACCTAGTAATCAGCGACTGGTGTGCGTTGCAGAGATTTCAGCATCAGTTTGCACAACTTGCTCATTGTTTCATGAAGGACGATTTTTTTTCACCTACCACTGTTTGCCAGTAGACAGAACGGCATGAAAAGGGTCCATAGCAATAGCAACAATAGCATTATAATATATTACAGGGTAAATGGGCATGAAGACTATATATAGCAAAAGAGATATTGTTTATATATTGTTTTAATTAATATAAAATGTAGTTACTGGTATAGCTTTTCTTGTTGAATTGATAAGGCACTTTCATTTTGCACCTTTTTCTTTAAATTAAATGCTAGCGTGTTCATTGTTGTGTTGCATGTGCACCAGAAATTCAAGTTTAACTGAAAAAGGTTTGGCAGGTACTGGTACATTGGGAGGTATTTATGCTGCTGTTTTCCATGTTACTTTTAAAGAGAGGCTGGTCATATCCTGAAATGGTTACAGATTTTTTTAAAGAGTTGAAAATAATGACAATTTTCTACATTAAAATAATCTTTTCAGAAGTTAAATTCAAAGGTACTTTTATTTTCAAATCTTTCAAAGCTGGATGCTTCAAAGTCAAAAGCCTTATTTTCAAAGGTTCTGAGTTTCCA
Organism: Rhagologus leucostigma; assembly: GCA_013397725.1. Lineage (NCBI taxonomy): Eukaryota > Metazoa > Chordata > Aves > Passeriformes > Rhagologus > Rhagologus leucostigma. Next base: position 399,662 of record VZTD01003298.1, on the reverse strand, counting down.
CTGTCAGAGTTAAACTAATTAATTATAGATCATTTACAAATGAGTAACACAACATCTTTGAAAATCAGGCTATTAAATAGTGTATTTCTGCCCACCATAAATCCAGGTTTGAAAGTATTTATTCAAGTCTGTATCTACAGTAAAAGTATGTATGTACGACATGTCTGCAGAAAAGTAATTTTTACACATAATATTACATACTTCTGTGCTCCATATCGTAAACAATGTCTTCAAATGCCAAGCTGTAGCCTGTCAAAATCTATAGGTTTGTCTTTGACTTCAGTGAGTTTGAGACACACTGGCCCCTGTTCTTCCAGCATCCAGCAGTTCAGTTTCAGGGAGCTGAACAGAGAAGTCTGTTCTCTCTTTATTTAAAAAGACGCACTTTAAAGTCGATCAGATGGGGACAGACTAAGAAAGGAAAGCTGTTTCTAGCTGTTGCTAGAAAGCATTGGTTTGTACTCGGTACAAGCCTGGAAATCATTAATAGCAGAAATCTGCATTCTGTGATTCTGATTCCTGTATTGCATAACCAACCAATCAGCTGAATCTTGCAGTGTTATTAATTACCATTCCCTTCAGGAAGAATTCTGTCTCTGAGCAAAGCTGGCAGTAAATGTAGTTCTGAAGGAAGCAGATTCACATAAATGACATCGCAAATTAAACTGTGGCTGTTTGAGCCAGAGGTGTATAATTGGGTTTGGATGAGATGAAGATGCATAACTGGATGCCCTGTAGGCCAACACAAACACAAAAGCAGTTTCTGATGAAGTACCTAAGAAAAAGCTGGGAACTTCAAAAAAGGAAAAGGAATGAGACAGAATGTGCCCTACTGCTTTAATTTCCAAGGGTAAACAATCTCTTATATATGTTATAGTTGTTGAGAAGTAACAAATTAATAGAGGCACACTGAAGCCTAAGTATTTTAAAAGAAGAATCAGGTCAGTGGGTTCTTATTAGCAAAATACAGGTTTATTCTGTGATTTGAACATGTTTCCTTTGGGGTCAAATTGAGACATTTATCTGTGACACTTACTAAAAATGTTCCAGTCTAGCACATCAGGGAAGGTTACAGCTATCACTCATCTCTAGGGTTTGAGAGGAGGGCGAGAGGAGAGCATCACGGTTCCTCTTCAGAGCAGTGTGCCCTGGAGTGTGGGAGGGGAACACCTGCAGCTCTGTGAGCGCTGGGATGGAGGCAGGAGAGGGCTTTTGGATAAAGTCCATAGAGCTGTCTTTCTCCTGCTCCATCCTGCCTGCTCCTGAAAAGGTGGCTCACAGGCCAGCACATGCTCTCTCCACTCCCACTGAAACACTTTTCCTAGGATCATTGTTTACTTTATTGGAGTAACTGGCACGATATGGTACTTGCATTCTAATGTGTGTTCCTATTTTTGAAGCACCCCTTTTAATTAACAAATGTTTTCTGAATGTGACCAGCCTTAGGTGCTAGTCCTGTAAAGATCAACTAAACTTAATCTCAGTGTCAACTAATGAATAATGAAGTAAGACCTGTACTTTATTTTAGAGAGCGAGATACAACTCCTACTTCTGACAATGTAGACTACCAGGCAAAATATTTGGGGATTAGTTTTCAGTCACATCCTGTTCTTACCTTTTCATGATGAATGTTAGTACTTTACCAGGCATCTAGGTGCCAGTGATTTTGTTTGGAATCTGTTTAGCATATTTACATTCATAAATCATTGACAATACAAGTCTTGGAGCATTTACTAATAAAATACATAACGATAAAAAGGTTTCAAACAGGGCCTTAGCTGAAAGTGATCTTCCAGGCCAGAAAGTACTGTCATTTTTGTTTGTGAGAGCTCATGTGTACTGGGACCTTGTTAAATCAGGCTGAACATACACACCCCAAGTAACTTAGCTTTCCTGATCACAGTTAACAGCCACTTGGCAACAGAGTATAATTTTTGGGTTGCTCTTCATGGAGAGGGGGAAAAAAGGGATACAGCACAGCAGATGTACTGATAAGACATCTGTTGCCAAAGAGGTTTTTATGCAAGGGGACCCAGAATAACACCAGAGTGGCTGGTCAGAGATGGCCATGTGAGAACCCAGCGCAGCAGAGGAAATTCCCTCTGCAAAACCCGTGGGACTGTGGCCTGGTATCAGCTGATCAACCAGTTAAAAAACACTGGAGGTCAATGGATATTCACATGAGCATTTTCATCATATGCCCAGTTCATTACAAGTAAAAACACTAGGATAGCTGAACATAATATTTTAAGTTTTGAAGACCTGGTCCTTACGAGTCTGCAAAAATATTTTCCTTGAGAGTTATATCTATCCCTGGAGATGTTTTCTGGCTTTCTAGGAAGAGCTACTAGACTATACTGTCACCTGAACCACCCTAACATATGTCATCACCTCCAGCATTGTTTGACATATGGAATTAGGTAAAAAGGGAGGCTGTTTTTAAGTTTGGTTGTTCTTTATTAGCTTATCTATCTTAGTATGGATACCAAGATATCTGTGTATGTGCACCTGTGTGTGTGTGAGAGAGTCCATTGTGTGCGCACATGAGTGTATGCGTGGGACGTGTGAGCGGCTGCTTCTAGGCTGTTAAGTGTCAATGGAATAAAGAAAATGTATTCAAAATACTTAAGTCAAAAATAGAAGGTGGAAAAAAGATTTATTCTATACAAAGCCTTGTCTGGACCACTTTAGAGAGACTTCTATTTTTTTAACCCTTCTATAAATGTTTGATGGCACTTGAAATATTCCTGCAATAAAATGTGATTTGTGTAAACATTAAAAAAAAAGATTTTGTAATGTGAAACAATGAAAGAAAGTAATGTAATTTTTCTAAAAAACAAAAAAAACCACAAACGAACGAACTTTGTATTATTTTCTTGATGGAATTTGTCTATTTGTCTTTGGAAAACTTTTTATTTCATTGAATGTGCCATAGTAGAGGTGTGTTTTTCTTTCTTTTTTGTTTTGTTTTGGGGTTTTTTTTAACATTTTAGATTAAAGGAATAGCTGTGTTCCGACATTCCAAAATGCAAGATGACATAGCAGTCATGATTAAAAGGTTTGATTAGTAAGCTTCAATCATTGTTGCTTTTTTTGCACATGTTCTTCATTCCTCTACAGTGCAATATGTACATAGAGCACTTGCGGGTGTAACCTTGATCCCTCAGGGAAAAATACATATTTGTACAGGATTTTTCTTTTTTTTGCCTTTTTTCTTTTCTTTCCTTTTTTCTTTTTTTTTTTTTTTTTTTTTTTTTTTGCTAAGGAATGTCGATTGAATCACTTGTCTGTTGTTGAGGGGCAGCCAGATAATAATCCTAAACCACTGTCACAAAACATTGATTGTTTAAATTTTGTGCCCTTTTATTATTTAAAAAAGAAAAATAAAAGTTATTTTCTGACAGTTCTTTGTGCTGATTGGTGAAAAAAAGGGTAAATAGATAAGCACCTTATGATTGACTTAACTGTGAATGACAATCCATCTCGTTATCAACAAGAGAAGCCCTATCATTTTGGAGCTGGGGTTATGAGTCAGAAACTAATGTGCTCAGGGATCTTCTAAAACTCTTCAACAGGGTGGCCAGTATTGCTGGTGGAACAAATTACTTTTTAAAAAATATGCTAGTATTTCTTCCCTTCCCCCTGCCCCCAGGCACAAGAGAACTGGATATTATTTTTTAACTCAATGCTCTATGCGTGCCTCATTCTCTTGCTCACTTTTGCAGCAGAGCTGCCTTTTGGTCAGTATTTTGCTCAAAACAGAAGTATTCCAAACAGCGCAAAGATTTTACAATTATATTTTAGAAAATAAATGCTGACCCATTAAATAAATGATTGAAATTAATTTCAGTACCCTCTGGACATTTTTATAATGATAGGACTACTTTTCCAGCTGAAGTTCAGTGTTCTGCAACAGAAAACAGCTCTTTAGTATTTAAATTATTGTCAAAGAAAATGAATCAGTTTACGAGAATACAGTAAGAATGAAAAGGTCATGATTAGGTTTCAGCAGTGAAGTCACACAGAAAGGAACACAGATCTGCAGGAATACAAGAACAACACTTGAAATGTTGTCTGTTGTTGTTGCAGATGTTTCATGGTAAAGCCAAAACCTGACTGGAAAGAAACACTGAGGCTGAAGACATTTTCATATCTAGTACATCAAATACAGCAATTCCAAGTGATCTTACAATTGCACCAAAACCCAGCAATGTTTAGGAAGTCTCCCAGTGCCAAACTATAGGATGCTGGAAGCATGTTCCAATTAGCTTTGTTTTATGGTTTCACATTCTTTTGAAAATGCAAGTAGAAAAGCAAATAAAGAACTACAAACAAAATGAGCAAGACTTCAAGACTTTGGTTGCACTGGGAAGAGAGTGAATTTGATTTCTCCATCAAACCTGTCTGCTTGCAGAAAGCCCCAGTTTTCCAGTATCTTTGAGGGTTTTTTCACGGGTATACGGCTTCCAGTTGGTTACTTTAGATTGCTTAATAAATAGGGAATCGGTACTTAGGGTTTCGCAAGCTGACAGTCGAGTTTAGCTAGGAATGACTTTCCAAGGCAGACAAGTGCTTAGCAAGTATGATCAGTTGGTGTTCTGGCATCTTCAGCAGAAGAAAATTCCTATTGCTGATTCACAGTGGACCCTATTCTTTACACACTTGCACATCAATTAAACATACTCTTAGAATGGACAATCTGTAAGATGTTATTGGGATGATCCAAGCATTACAGTATTTTTTTGCATTGGCATAGACAGTCTCCAGTCTGTACTTGATGAACAAAACAGGTTACACAGTGTAAGCTGTGCAAACAACATGTATTTTTTTCCCTAGACATTCCTAAACTCCCCAATGTAGATAAACCTATTAATATAAATGTCAGAAACAGCACTTATTATACAATATCCAAAAATAATAAGCAATATTCTCTTGAGTATTCATTGTATGAAATTCTACCTGTGCTAGCAGATTCAGATTGCACAGAACATCTTTATTTTCCTTAGCTGGAGAAATATAACTATTAGAATTACTTTTTAATTATTAATACTAATATTTATTACTTTTAAAGTTTCATCCATTAATATATTTGAATATTAGCCTCTTACTTTCTTTTTGTTTAAATATTCCTGTCAGTAAATCATTTGGTGGAAATGAGGGCAAATGCATACAGATACCAAATACAACAACAAAAAGTAAAGTTTTAATATGTAAATGAGTATTTATTTAAAAATTCTTGCAGTATGTGCTTTAATTCTAGTACTGTGATAATGGCTTGCTACATAATGCTAAGTCACTGGACTTGAGGGGAAAAATACGTAACATAATATACAGTCTATCTTTGGAAGTTTATTCAGGTACTAAATAGAATTTTAACATCAAAACAGAAGCTGTATTCTACCTTTTCCATATGTAATGTTGCTGTTTGTCTTTTTTTTTGCCTTTATCATTGGTAGAATATAGCAATAACTTTATAGCAATAAGTAGGCTATCCAAATAAGAAACGAAACATGATAAAGGCTTCGGATCAATACTCATAGGCTCACTTCTTCTGCCACAATATTCACTTGTATGTCTTCCCTCATAATCTTATTACTTCTTCAAGCTGAACTTCACAATCAAGTTGTTCAACTTGATGTGTGACATCAGACTTTTTGTTAACATCTGCATGTTTTCAGTGTTCACACGTCCTATGTATACCTGTGTTCCTATGTTAGTGTTTCTCAAGGTTTCTGAAAGCACAATCTCTGTGGGCTATAATTCTGCACAGGGCTCTCTGTGTTGGAATTAACTTACGTTTCCTGGGGCAGGGAGTGTGAATCAGCTGGAATTATTGGCAGCATTTCCTAACTGAAGGAACCAAGCTGCTGCAGGTACTTGGGAACTCTCCAGCCACTGCAAATGCAAAGTGCAGCCCCCAGCCGGCTCTTGCAGCTCCTCCAGGCCGTGGGGCTGAGCTGCAGCTCCCGAGTTCCCTGCCCAGCGCGCTCCTGTAGCCAGCACAAGCACGTGCTCCGCGCTGCAGAAGCTGCACTTCCCAAAGAACCGAGCTGGGTGTGCCTGGCAGGGTGTTTTGATCATAATCTAAACACTTGGGCAGCGTTCAAACAACCAGTTGTGACTTTCGGTTTGAGAAACACTACCCTGGATTACCCCACAAAGTCTTAATGTAGATGCACAAACTTTACAGGAACTTGCAATCTGTAATGCTATCTATATCTAATGCAGAGAATTCATAAGCAATACAGTGAATTTTATTTCACAAAAAGGCATACGTACTGTACACCTTTCTAAATCCAAAATGTTCCTCATTTCTACATTGATTTAGAAACAAGTTACAGAACAGTGGTCAATATTTGAAGTATTAGGACATTAACTGGCTGCTTCTTTATATGTAACTGTATTGTCTGCCTGCTCCTTTTCTGGAGATGTGTTTTTGTATTGGATGTTTGGGCCAATGGGAGGCTTCAAGCTACAATGTATTTTCCCAGATTAAATATATTTAACATATGACAAACCCCAGACAAGGCTTTTTAAAATGTATAAAGAACTGCAGTGTTAGGTGGTTTATTTGCAAACTGTTTTCAATGTTGTCCATTTTTATGGCACCTTTAACAATATTCTTGTTTCCAAAGTACAAAAAAAAAAGGTTAAAAATATTCTAGCCATAACTGAATGTCAAGCAATAAAAACAAATGACTTTTTGTGCATAGATTTAAAAGAAATACAAGTTTTAGACATCTGCATGTAAATGCAATCTCTTGTTTACTGCTTTCTTAAACTTGAGCAACTGATTCCTTATTTTACTACTAATTTAAGGACTTGTAATGGCCTGTAAACATTTTATCTTGCTCTATTCTTTCAACTCTAACTTTGTCTCTGCTTTGGAGTCATAATATTTAATGTTGTTCTGCTCACCTCTATACAGTTAACTTTTTGCTTTCATTCTGTATAGATAAAATTATACTATAAACAGCCTACACAGTGCAAATATTTATCTGTTTATCAAATACCACATTATGCTGTATAATATCTGTTTTACTATATAATCTATTTTAGACATAGCTGTTTAGAACTAGAGTGTGCTATTTTTGTGTTTTTCTGATGTGTGGTGCTAGATAAGTTACTTTTGTGAACAAAAACAAACAAACCCCTTTTATTCCTAGACAATACCACCTTTGGGTCTTGTTAATTTCACTGAGTATAACTATATATAAATATATATATTTGTGTATATATATATATACACCAACATATGCCCAACAAGTACCTGTATCAGAGTACAAGATTTGGGACATGGTTTTCTCTTTAAATGCATAGTGTCATTATATAAATTATTCTATAGTATATTTAATAAGGAGAAAATTACTTCACCGGTACAGATACTTGATATCAAATGTAGAATTTTTTTCTACATTATTAACATTATTAATTATTAACGTTATTAAAAATGTTCTGTCCAGCTTGTTATCCTTTTGGTTACTAAAACAGTCTGCCTGTATTGTATCAAAAATAAGAAAAACATCTAATCTGTCAGTATAAAATAATTACAATATGCTATCTGTCTGAAAGGGAGGTAGTTATTTGGCTTGTTGGGAGAATTCTATCCTGTTGTTACATCGGAAATTTATAGGTGTTATTCTGCTGGGTGCCTTCCTCCCTCCTCACTTTAAATAGGATCTGTACACACTCAGACTGCGGATGTTACTGGGCCATGCCTACACACTTAACTCCAGTTACTGTAAATAGGAATGTTCTGTAAATCTGCCATGATAGATGGATGGCTAAATTCAGTCCCTGGATATGCTTTATACACCATGCATACATATCCAAGGACAGCCAGTAGCAACTCAAGTTGATTAACAAGTGGAATTTGCAACGTTTTGTCAGGTATGGGGGTTTTGTTTTTATTTTTTCATGTATACCTTAATTTACGTAGTCATATACCCTTCAAAGTATTCCTATCCCCTGTTCCCTTCATTCTAGATATTGTTTTGATGTTCATTCTTAAAAACTGATGGATATCAAATATCTAACTAAGGAGGTAATTAACCTTTTAAATATTTATTAGAACTTTTCTGTAATATTACTGAATTTATAAGATCTTTAGCAAAGATTTTTGAGCAATTTATTAATAACAATGTTTCTGTTTACTGCACTTTTTGATAATAGAAGGTAGTGAATTTTAAAGCCATGGTTCTTGGCTTCCATGCACTGCTTTTATACCCTCAATCCAAGGAATATATATATATAAATAATTTTTTTTAAACAGCAAACATACTGTTGACCTAAAAACAAAAACAAACTTTACTGCACCATGGGTATATTTTCATAAATGGAATGTTTAACTGCAAACACTATCAGGACAATTATAAAAACCTCTTGAAGCTACAATCTTGTTTAAATATAAGCCATGACAATTTTGTTTTCCCTTTTTGTTTTAAGTCACCTTTTGATATTTTCAAAGAGAAAAGGACTCACTCTTAAATTTGTACGTACCAACCTATACGTAATGCCAGGAACGCATTCTCCCTATTGTTTTAATAGTTTGATATATTTATGCAAAACCATTTGGTTAACATTTATCCTCCCTCTTTACTAAATGTTCAACGTACCAACGCCAGAATAAATGCTGATTACAAATATACATCAGACTGAAGATTAAGCACAGAGACTTAAAAACCTCGTTGAGTGATATGCTCAAATTTCTGTAAATACACAAAGTTTAATGCAATTATACTGTACATGTAAATATGTGCTGTCTGTTATGTGTACAGTATGTATAAATTCCTTTTCTAGCCACAATAAAATGTAAGCCATCAAGAGGAATACTAAAGTGGTATTGTACTAAACCTTTGCTAATGATCTTTACCCAATCACTTCACTTTTCCCTTCCATGGACCTTTCCAACTCACTCTTATGATAGCCTGCTTATATTCAAGTTTGTTATTTTACTCGGTCCCAAAAAAAGTATTTTGATTCATTTTGTAAATATGACTGTAAAAATAAGAGATTTAATGTTGTCTTTTAAATACTCCAATTTTCATTCTAATATGAATGTTGTTATATTGTACTTAGAAACTGTACCTTTAATATTACATTACCTTTATTAAGTGCATTGAACACATCGATTTTAGATGTGCTTTATGTACTGTTATCCTGTAATAAAACTTCAGCTTCTAATGGAAAAATCTGTCTTAATTTTTTGTCAGTAGCATCTTGCTTGTTTTTCTGAATTGTGGTTTATTAGGTTTATTCCTTAAGGAATGCACTGATACAAAATTAGGCTACAAGTATATTAGAGCTGTTTTAGCACATACATCGTGTTTCGTTCAGCAGCAGGGAAACAAGATGGCCCCCAAACACCTTTTAAGCTCCCCTTTTGGCCAACAAGAGCTCTAAATCTTCTCAGAATGAATGTGGATTAATGTAGCTTCCCTCTCCTTGAAGGTGTCTTGTTTGAAATCACAGTTCCCTACATCGAGTGCAAAATGAAAGAAATCTGGCACAAGGTCCTCCCAGTGAACTCTCACAGCAGAAATACTACTTCAGGATAGATCTAAATGAGGGTTTGGGCATCAAAATTGAAGTTTTAATACAATTTAGGCATCAACAGTCAAAGGTGCAACTCCCCTCTGCTGTGCTAACTTTGAGAACACCTGAATGTGTCAGCAGCATGCTTGGTCTTAAGACTTCAGGCATGTGAAATTCTCCTTCTGCACCTACTCAGAAATGCCTCAGTCTTGACAGAGCTTTTAACAGCTCAGTATTTATACGCCTGACCACGATCCAGAAATAGCTTCTAGCATTCATCTTTGAAGCACTGTATCTGGAAGCAGCCTTCACCTACAGATCAACTCTACAAAAAAAGTAGTGGGAGTGATAACTCTTAGAACTGTAGCCTTAAGCAGTGCCATGTGTTGTACAGCAGCTCCATGTCTGCAGCAGTCAAGACATTGAAAATACAGACTTCATTTTCTCATACTCATGACATGATTCCTGCCCAGTCTTCCCAGTCACAGGGGAGTCCCTAACCAGCAAGATACAGGTTAGGGAACAGCTTTATAAAGAACCATATAGTTCACTATAAAACACAGGAATTTTTCTGAAGTGAGACAAACTGAAGACTCCCTCCTGTGCCTGCCCATAAGGAAAGCTAAACTGTACGTTAGGAGGTGATGGTTTTGACCTCTGGTTATTCCACAGAACCACAGAATTGTTGAGGGTGGCAGGGACTTCCAGAGGTCACAAGCAGGGCCTCCTTGAGCTGGTTGCCCGGGACCGTGCCTAGCTTTTGAGTATTTCCAAGGATGGTGACTCCACAACCTCCCTGGACAACCTGTGCCAGTGTTTCATCACCCTCACAGTGGAAATGTGTTTCCTGATGTTCATGTTTATGTCATGAAAGTACAAAGATCACCGGTAGGAAGTAGCACTATTTTATAAAAAAACCCCAGACACAGCAGGTTTTAGAGAGATGCAGCCTGAAGCAGGACTTAGGCTGCCACATTTGCCAAGATAAGCCTTCTCATCATTCAGCTATACAACTGTTACCATACCTGGGTTGGGAAGTAAGATCACTCCTTACAAGAGGGTAATTCCACGTCTGGGCTCTGGGTGGGTCTATCCAGTGGGATAGAAAACTTTCTGCTTCTCTAAGATAAACAAATCAAGAGGGCAGAATTAAAATCTCTGTCCTTAAAACTGATCTGCAAGCAAGCTGAAGACTCCCTTGTTGGTGGGTTTGGAAATCATTCTGAATCATCTCTGTGTTTTCATGTATTTGTGTAGTAGTGCCCAGTTTTAATCATACGACACCAAGCACACTCTGCCCTCATCATTGCCCCCATCTTTAGAGCAGTGACCGGCATCACCTTTTCTTGTAACACCACAAGCAGATGATTTTCCATCACCCAGACCTATGGGTTCTGAGAATACCCGAATTCCACATCTTACCACACTGGGAAGCCTGCCCATCAGTAAAAAACTGATGCCCATCAGTTTTGCAGCTCTGCTCACGAGAAGTGAGCCAGGGAAACTGAACGCCCAGGAGAGGAAGGAAGCTGATGAACGCAGCAGCCTTCGTGGGCATCTCAGCCCTCACACGCAGCTCTAACCCCTCAGTGACAGACCGACCCCCACCTCTGCACACCCGAGGCGAGGCGAGTGGCCCGGAACGCTCACCCTGCCCAAGGCCCACCTCTGCGCAGCCGGAGCGGGGGGAGCCGCCCGCGACACCCACCCCCTGCCCAGGGTCCCACCTCTGCACAGCCGGGAAGGGGCGGGATGTGCCGCCCGGGACATCCACCTCCTGCCCAGGCTCCGCCTCGGCCCCGCCCGTAAACGCGGAGCAGATCCCCGCACAATTCGACTGCGCGCCATCATCCGCCCCGCCCGCCACAAAATGGCGGCCACACCCTGAGGCGCTGCTCGAGCCCGCCTCCCCATTGGCCGGTTCAGCACACGTTCGGCGCCAGGCGCTGATTGGCCAGTGCCCTGAGGCGGGGCTGCGCGGCGGTGAGACGGGGAACCGCGAAGCCGCTGCCCTGAGGGCCGTGTCAAGATGGCGGCCGCAGGGCCGCCGCTGACATGGTGAGCGGGTCTCCCTCTGCCGAGCGGCCCGGCCGGGCGCCCCTGAGGCGCGGGTGGTGGACACGGCTCCGCGCTGCCCCGGCGGGAGCAGAGCGCGCCGCGGCCCGGGGGGAGAGGGGTGGGCCCGGTTCCCGCCCCGCCGGGTGCCGCCCCGAGGGCGCGTGCGCCATTCCCTGTGGCTCCCGCCATGGGAGCGGGAGGAGCGCGAGCGTGCCGTGGGGGAGCGCCGGGTGTGAGTCCGGGTGTGCTCCCAGCTGAGGGGCTCCGACGTCCTGTAAATCCACGGCGTAGATTCAGGGCCGGGACGTTGTTCGTGTTTTTAACACGAAAAGCCCTGCAAATACGTAATTCGGCTCTTTAACCTCAGAGAGGCGAGGTGGGTTGGAATTAGTGTGAGGTAAGACGTAAATAAAGTCTTTGTTCGTACCTTCCGCAGTAGTTTAGGAAGGCTGGGATTTTATAGACTCTGTACACTGGAAGGGCTGTATTAGGGAAAAAAAAAAAAAAGACAGTCGAGGTCAGATCAGCGTCGAGGACAAGAACAGCTCTTTTCTGAAAAAATTAAAACGTTGTATTTTTCTCAAAAATTCCAGCGATTTCAACGCAAACTTTGTTTTTGATTCATGAACATGTGAAAGTGTGAAACTCCTCAGAATTTCTCTCCCCATACCTAGAATTGATATCTTGTATTAAGGAAATTCTTCTTTTGTATTAGGAAGAATATGTATTTTACTATTGGAAAACATAAGCATTTATTACATATGTGATTTCCATAAAGAGGAAATCTGGAACCACTGTGTAGGTAGCCTCTTTTTTTAATATGAATTAATTCTGGTTTTTGTTTCTCAGGGGCAGTTGTGGCCTTTAATTTTTTTGTTTGTTTTGCAATATATTTATTTTAATTTTTTTTTTATTAGGGATATTGCACCAAAAAATGGCCAAGAAGTATTTTTCTCCCATGAACTTTATGAAAAATATTCCTTGTCTCCGAGCCTCTCTGAACTCTGGCATTTATCAAACAGGTATAATATGTTACCATTTTGTGCTCTTTGTTATCATTCTGTGGCTGCATACCCATACTGTTTCGGGGAAGGCTGCATGGTGTCTGGCACACAAGGATTTGTTACTGACTCCTTGGGCCAGCTGTTAGCCTGTGCTTTATCCATTGTGAAACCTCAACAAGCAGGAAGAGTCCAGGTTGAGTCCTTCGGTCTTTTGTGTCTTAAGAGAGGGTGTTTTGGGATAGAGGTTGGGTTATTGGTTTTTTGGGGGTAGTACTTGTTGTTTTTTGCTTTATCTTACATCCTAAAGAGGGATGAAGTTTGACCCACACTCTTAACTGGTATGGGTAAGGGTCCTGTAACCCATGAACCAGCCCTAATTCTGTTCAGAAATTCATGGCTGGCTGTCCGTCCAGATCTTCTCACTCTTTAGAAGGGTAGCAGCAGTGTGCTTTGAAATCCGTTTTACTTTTACCTTTTACCTTTACTTTTACCTTTTGGAAATAGCCAACACTGTTTACATAAACCATCAGTGTCTTAGGTGCAGTGGAAATGTAATTAATTCCTTGAGTAATGAAGTAACTGTATAGAATGCCATCTGAAGACTGGAAAATTAAGCTGTGAACACGGGTGGTACAGATTGTATTGTTTGTGCAGTTTTGGTGTCTTTTTTATATTTTTTTCAAGTTGAGGAAGTAGAATAACATTTATTTCACATAGTGAGAAGTGTGGGTCGTGCTGCTGGATTTCAGCATTTGGAGGGCTGTATTTAGACTCTTGGTTTAAGAAGTTAGTAAGCTGACAGGAAGGTGAATGTGACTCCCACTGCATGAGCCTTCACACTTTAAGGCGTGTGGATGGGAAACCATGTGAGTGGGGAATTCAGCACGTGGGGAAATAGTTCGGTCAAAAGGGGAATTACTGTGTTTTTATGAACTGACAATGAGAATGTGCATTTGAGGGGGATACCTGTTACATCACATGACTTCATCCCACATCTTTAGCTAGGGAAGGCTGTTCTGGTTCATCTCTCATTGGAGCAACTTCCCTTGAATTGGTAGGATACGAGCTTGTTACTGGTACATGTGATACTACTGTAGTATTCTTCTTTTAAAGAGTTTCTGGAGTGGACACTCAAAGAGTGGGATTGTGGTCAGCTGTGTGTGGTTCAAGTGGGTTTACAGCCAGAAGAAGCCAGAGAGGTTGCAACTGGAAAAAAATCAGAAATTGATGGAACTGGGTTGTGTGGCCAGAGTCAAGAGGAAGAGAAAGTAAACCTGTTGGAGCAAGCGTGGAAGTAAAAGCTGGAGGAAATTATCCAATTTTGGGGGATTTCTCATAGATATTTACTAAAGAGTATGTTCTCTTGGTGTAGAAGCTGTGAAGGTGGGTTGCTGATAAAACGAAGGGGTAAAATTTAAGCTGTCAGCTCAAAAAAGTATAATGCTGTAAATATGGACAGAAAAGCTCTGTCAGATTATTTTGGTTTGCACCCCAATGAAGACTGTGACAGCACTGCATACTGAAATGATCTTGATGTGCTGCCATTTCATTCCGTGCTGAATATTGCCAATTTAAGCTGCTAGAATTTCTTATGTTCTTACATTGGCATATCTGAGTCAGCATCTTGTTGCTGCTACAGCTTAATTAAATTTGCCAGTTTGTGCCACAAGGATGGACACATTCTCATATTTAGAGAGACAGCTGTGAAGTGTTATTAAGAACTGTGGATGTGATACTGCTGGGTTTGAATGACACTTGAGATGTTTTCTGCTGCTGAAATAGTATCTTAAAAATATGCTTTTTCCAAGATCAGCAGTTAATGTTCATTTTGTTAACCTTAAATATTTTCTCTCTTAAGTATAGTTATTTTAAATTGACCAGGGCTAAGCTGGTTGGCCTTTGTTTACTGGAGTTGTTTTAAGAACCAGCCTTAACGTTCGTTATTTGTTGTTGCCCGTGTCCCTTGCCTTAGCCTACTATTATTTTTGGTGACTGATTCCAGCATTGTTTAGAGTAGAAAATTAGACGCTTGATTTGCGTACCCTGTAAGAATTTCTTCATTGAAATCTGGAATTTCTGTTGTTGCAATGAAGTAGTTTTAATTTCCTTCTTCTGCAATGAAAGAAAGGCTTTTCCTAGTTAAGTCTTTCTCCTTCACTATCAGAACTGACTTACAAGTCTGACCTTTCTGAGTGCAAACAGTTTCTGGAAAGTGGCCATCAGTGACTGATGAAATGTGGAGATTCTTTATCTTTTCATTGATAGTGTGTGTTTCCAGAACAAAGAATCTGTTTCATATTTATTTTAACACCATTTTGGTTTTTTTTTTAAAGAAAACCGTACCTTTGTTTGTTTGTTTTTAAACCATTTGCAGACCTGCTGATGGCACTAAGGGTTAGTCTGATTGTACAGGTGAAGTTTCAGAATGAGAACAGTCTGGTGGCACAGACAGGAATTGGGACAGCAGTGTCTCTCAGCGCAGTTTAGGCTTGCACAGCTGCCTTTATTGTTTCTGACTAATAGTAGTATTTGTGAAAACTGCAAAGCCGTTCATTTGTTACTTTTCTTTCAGAGAGGCAAAAAAGAATGTGGAGGCGTTGGCAAACTCTTCAGAAAACGGACGGACTTGTGGCATGCAGGCTCCAGATTCACTTGAGCCAGAAAAAAGCCCAGTTAATGATCACCCTCTTCCAGAACCCAGACTCCCCTATCCATTTACCTCTTGTTTGTCTGAGAAGGAGCAGAAAACGTACTTGTATCTGATGACTAAGTTCTCAAAAAAAAGAAACCATTTCCAAGTTAATGCAGCAAGTCAAAGGGAATTTTTCACATACATGGTAGGATATGTGCATATGAACATCACAAAGGGAGTCACGCTTTTTTGTCTTACGAAGAATAAAGGAAAAGGGGAAAATTAATTTTCAGTTCAATTTGTCATAATTAGTCCTAGAATTAATGGTATTATGAAAGGTAATAAAGGTTTGAAGTATTCAGGATAAGCTTTTTAATAGAAATTGGAAGTGTATTTGGTTGTTTCATTGAAATTGGGGTTTTGTGGCTTTTTTGTTTTGTTGAGGTTTTTTTAAGTGATCTAAACAACTGAGGGTAAGTGTAGATCTTTGACAACTGATCAAACAGCCCCCCAAGCCTCAAAAACCCTCTTTTTTTTCTGAGGAGGAAGTTAAAAGTTGTCCTTACAGTCATTTTAGCATCTTGTAGTGGCATGTAGCAGTCTTAGGTAGTGCTAGGCCACGGATACATTTTGATGTGATCTTTGCCAGCTGTGGGAGCTTTGTTCATGAGTGTGGGAGGGCACTGTGTGCTGCTGTGCTGTGCTCACACAGGAGAAAGGCTGAGTTCACCCCTGCTGTGAGTGTCAGCAATGTGTTTAAATTGGCCAGCTTCATGTTGGGTGGGAAGATCATTTTAGTTGAGCCCTGTAAAATGTAATTAATCAGCAGATTGTTCTGAGCCATTGCATTTGGTTTCCCATGCTTCCTTATTAATGCTAATTTCTTTGTTTTATGCTGTAACAATGGAAATATCATTTCCAGGTACATCAGTAACTACTATGTTGTTGTTACTTAGGTTGTAATTTCTCATGAAATCTGAACTTAGATACCTTTGTGACTTTCACATGTAAACTTCATCAGCCATGTCTTGTAACCTTTCTATTTATGAATCACCCTATCAAAAGAAACTTGCTGTTTTCTGGGAATAGTGTTTTGTTGGTTTGGGATTTTTTTTTAAGGAAATGGGCCTTGCAAAAATTTTTTTTACTTAAGTGAAGCTGAGCATTTGCCAAATTGAGCAGCAAGTGGAATCTATTCCATCCCTCATATCATTACCTGTACTGTCTCTCTGGAAATTTTGCTGGGTAGATATCTAGCCTAAGTCACATAGAGGATTCTGTTTTGTCTAGCATAGAGGATTCTGTTTTGTCTTAAAAATAGATTTTTCCTTCCCCCAGCAAATGAAAGAAGTAGTAAACAATGAAATTGCAGAATTTATGAAATTTGCCCAAAATGCTGCAAAAAACTGCGCCCAAGATTATGATGCCATCTCTGAAGATGCACTACGTTATACTGAGGTAATTACCAATGCCATGCTTAATTCCAGCCCTTCTTAAAAAATTGTCTTGGCATCATGATTAAGATACATAGAAGTGCTCATGGGATGTGATGTTCCCTGACCTTCTCCTGATTCTGTATTGCGATGAGACGGGGAAGTGGCCATTTCCCTTATGCTGTGCGGTGTGGCTTGGCCCGTGGTCCGTTGGAGCCAAAAAGATGTGATAGAAAGGAAATCACTGTTTACAATACTGAAAAAATATTTATTCATCAAATAAATAAATTTCTTCTTTATGTTTGGGAAGGGAGAAGCTGCGTTTTAAGTGTGCATTTCTGTTGACAAGTTGCTCCTAGATATACAGTATTGGACAGAATGTTAAGCTTTCCTGTGGAAAGCTTAGTAGCATGTCACAGTAGCATATTATAAAGTCATTGTAATTAGAGGTTACTCAGGCTTTAATCATAACCCTCTGCAAGTTCATGCTGTGTTAAATATCCACTTTGATGATCCTGAGATCAAACATGAATGCAACTTCGTGTATCATTCTTGGGTTTCTAGCACACTTTAATGAACCTAAATTCTGGAATTTTTTCCAAACTTTCCAACTAGTGGGTTAACACAGAGTTTGGGCACATGTGAAGACAAACAGCTTTCGTTTTTTTTCCCCCTAAATATTGGGATTGGCTTTGCGATTTTGTATTTTGTCATCTGGTCACAAAATACGTCTCCAGACTTCAGTCCTATTTATTGTTAATACCCTGACTTAAAAATGAAATAGAGGCCCATATTTTGTTTTAACCAATACTTGCAGAAATAATTCATTCTAGTTACTAAACAAAAACTAAATATCCTAAATACCTAATTCAGGTATCATAAAAAATTATGTATAGTTTACATGATAGCAAGTTTCAACGCAAATGGAATCATCCTATGCCATTACCTTTGTGGCTTCTGCCTAGGCCTAGGGTAAACTGGGTAGTAACACAAAAAAATACTGGTTCCTCTAAAAGCCACAATAAGTAAACGAAAAAGAAAATAATTACCTGGTTTAACACAGTTCAAACTGTACTAAACTGCATGTTTTTAATGATTGGCCTGAGCTGTGTGCATACATTGTCAGCCTTGCATATGAAGGGCTGAGGGGAATCTGGAATATATTGCAGTTCTCATACCAGTGACTGTAAGAGTATTAAAGATCTGAACTGGTATCTGCAAGTTTTTAAATCCAACTTGCATTTGCAGAAAAAGCTTTTCAAACTTAAGTTCTTGTGAAAGATACAAATGGGAAAATCATTTTTCTTTTTGTGTTAGGAATTGCTACGTGCATGTATTGGACGTGTGCTGAAGTACCCAGAGTTTTACACCCTCCAGGAGATCATGAGTATCATGGGAGGAAAGTTTCATACGCAGCTGACCTTTAGGCTGGAAAAAAGTCTTCTTGCAATGGTAATACCTTATGTACACATATTGGGTTTGTGGTTTTTTTTTAATTAGTAGGTTTACATTGGGATTATGTTATGCAAGATTAGGATTTTTGCAGCCGTTACTCAGTTCTTGAGTAAGGGGTTATAATTTAAATTAAACATGTAATAAAATTATTTTGGTAGTAAGGCTGTTAACCCTTTTCACCAGATGTTCGCCATTAAAAGATTACATTATTAGTATGTTTTCTTAATGCAGCTCTGTAAATTTGTAATATTTTTCCTCGTAAGAAGTGCAGTGTTGGATGAGCATGATTGCTATGAAAGCTATTTTCTGACACTGCTTGATTTCCCCAAGGGTACAGCAAGACGTGGTAAAACAGATTTCCCTTCCATGCCTGTTCAGCTGCCCACAGATTATAGCACTGTTACGTCTATTATAACCCCAGAAAAAAAGGCTCATATTATGCATAATGTAAGTAACCTTTTTATTGTCATTTTTAAGGCATATTTTGTACAGAGTGCAATCTGATCCTTCTTATGTGTTGAACAATTTTTAGATTGCATTGCACCATTTAATAGCTGGTGTTTCTGTTTGTGTTCTTCCACTGCGAAAATCAGGGAGTTTTCATTCTGTAGAACTGAGTTTTTGGACTGTTTATTCCAGGTAATTTTTTATCAGCTAATTTAAGGAGTTTTTTTCACATATCAAAACCCAGACTTTCAACAGAAGCACTGTAATTTCTTCTTTGCTGAAGAAAGGAGCAGAGGTGATGCAGGAGAATGGTGTAAGCCTCAAGACATGTTAGAGCTATAAACAGAGCACTTCCAGTGGTGTCTCAGGCAGCAGAAGAAAGAACATAGCTGGGTTTTTTCACTTCTCTCATGGTCCTCAGTGCTCCTGGGCTCCCGTTACCTTCTTAGTCCTTGATGATGTTCTTCAACCTCATGAGCATTGCCAGCCTCCTTCCTTCATGGAAATGTGTACTTGTAATGTCTAACAATTTTATCATTTCAATTCTGAATTTGTGTTCTTGATGGTTTTATATTTGTTTTAAGGTTCTTCATATGTAACTGGTATTGAAACAACTGTGCAGTTTTAGCCATACTTCAGTATTAGATGTCTCTGTTGTGCTGTTACTTAACTCATAAGTTTGGGGGTTTTCCTTTGCTTCAGTGTGCTGCCATATTTCATGATTATCTAAATTCCTATTCAACCTAGTAATTCAAAGGTACACAAATTAACTGAAAATACAAGTTAAGAAGACGTATTTTCTCATGCTGCAATGTGAATGCATAAGATGCAGCTGAAAACCTTCAGAGGATTTTGTTGCTTTTTCATTCCATTTTGAAGCCTGGCACTGTGGTAGTATTTGGACTTTTGAGGGCTAAGGGTTGTATATATCCATTTTTGATTGGGTTTGGAGTTTTTCTTGTAAGTTTAAATTTGTGTCTATATCTTAAAAAAAGAACTTTGAAAGAAATAACTTTTTTCTCTTTAGGATATTAGTTCAGATTCAAATGCAGAAAAACTTGCCTTGAAATACTGTCCTCAAGTTGTTTTAGGCAGTCAGTCACTATTTACTTTGCTGAATAATCATGGACTAAACTACAAGGAACAGTGGGAAATTCCAGTTTGCGTTAAAATGGTCACTGTTGCAGGTATGGTGGGTTTTTGTTATAAAACTGGGGGGTTTGTCCAAAAAAGCTGGAAAGATGATCCAGAGTCACTTTTTTCTACCTTGTTATTGAGAATAGGAACAACCTCTACAGCTATCACCATAAACATTGAATTTGGACATTCAGCTATTTTGCACCTGGGGAAAAAGCTGAAACAAAAAAAACCAGTTAAAACCATTTTTGCTTTTCAAAACTCTGAAGTTGTGCTCCTTGGAAAGAAAACAGCTGCATGAAGCTGTTAAAATTATCAAGTGAACTGATTTCAGTAAACTAAAAAAGCAGAGAAGTTCTGAAATTTTATGAAAAAGCAAAGAGCAGACACTTTCTGGAATTAAAATGATCTATTTACATCATAGAATTGTAAATAAGGAATGAACGTCCATCAAAATAATTTTTTCAATTGCAACAGAAAATGTTTTAATAAACCAGTGAGCTCATCTGACTGCTTTACTTTAGTTGTCAAGCAGTCTTTCAGTAATCTGAATATAGATTTCCTCCCTTGCCCTTTTTTTTTAAAACACAGCACAGTTTATTCAAGTATTTATAGTGTTCGTTGTGTTGGAATGTCCTTGTGTGCTTTTCACACAAATTTTTATAGCAGACTTACAGATAGTAATTAAGGTATCAAATACCTGCAAAATTTACAAATTTTCACTTTCCCGTGTGAGATTAAATTACTTTATCAATAAAGATAATGCCTGATTCCTTTTGTAGCAACTTTACAGATTTTAGACTTAATTTTTGCATCCAAAATTAACACCTAAAGGGCATTCAGGTTGTGTTAGAAATACGCAGTGGTTCTTGAAGGGTTTCTCTGCACTTTCCTTTTCTGCTTTTCCCTGTAAACAACCCATTGCTTTAATTTACTTTTTTCCCTAAAACAAGGAGACTGTTGTTCACCATGTGCTTTGGCTTATTGTGGTGGGCATGGTATTCATTTTATTTTGGAGTGATTCATATGTAAGTGTGTTAAGGGGTAAACAAAGGAGGAGTGGGGCAGCAGAGCCCAGACAGAGTTATTGATTAGAAGAGAAATAAACTGCAGCCATCACTTGGGCAAGGAGACTTGAAAAAAAAGAATTGACTTTCAAACAAGGAAGAAAATAGATCTTTTTGGAAAACAGGATACAATTGATGATATGATGCTGTATAGGAAGTGATGAATCCTCAGTTCTTATTTTACAAATTCTCTACTTAGACCTGCATTTGAAATATGTTCAGCTATTAATGTGGTGTGTATTGCTGCTGCAGGATCATAATAATTCACACCATATCTGGACATACTTTTATTTTCTGTTGTTAATGAATGAGAGGATCGTTTTTCATTTCTTCTGGTGTGAATGTGCAACGGATTTGACTGTAATTGGAAGTTGAAAGATTTATTATTTAAATTATACAACAGTCTTTCTTCCTTTCATTTACTATGTACTCAATCTCTTTTCATTCTTGAAAAGGTAGCAAACCAGCTAAAGTGGTTTATGTTGATTCACCTCTGCTGAGAAAAGAAATGACAGTAAGAGAGAGGAATCAAATCTTCCATGAAATTCCAATGGATTTCCTAGCAACTAAAACATCTTATGTCTTGATTTCTGATGTATCGATGGACAAACCAGCTGAGGACAACCTGTTTCAGTGGGATGTACGTAGGTTCATGTATTCTTAAAAACAAACAAAACCAAAACCTTGTGTTAAAATTCCGAAGTTGCTTTTTGTGTGATAATGAAGGAAAATTCAGGTTTTCTTTTGGTGGTTTTTCTGTTGCTGAGTTGCAGACCCTGTTAGAAAATGTCTGTCTAGTTCCTTTAAATGCTTCTACATGGGCATCTCAGCTTTAATATTTACTTCATTAAAATGTATTTTGACCAGATTGCTTCAGTGGAGAAAGTTCCGTGAGCTTTTTCTCTGTGGAAGGGCCTTTCAACTTGTAGGACCCAAGATATTCCAAGTTAAACAAGAAAAATTGTTTTTCGATTACTGCTCCTCTTTCCTAACAGTCAGATGTGGATGGTAGAACATTTTTTTGTGTTTTCAATTTAGCAATGTCTTATTTCTTGGTTTGTTTTATCGTTTTGGGAGTTTTTAATTTTATTATTTTCTCATCCCTGTGTTAAGGTGTGTTCTGATACCTACCAGTGCAGGACAGTTCCTCTTCCAGATGACACAGGGATGGACTTCGATGATGATGTTACAGAACTTGAAACTTTTGGAGCAACTACCAAGCTCTCAAGAACTTCTAAAATGGAAAGTACTTTTCCTGCAGTTAGTAACACTGCTAAAGTTTTATCTCATGGCCTAAAAATGGGGGGGAAAAATTTATCTGCCACAAACAGTGGAGATGAAGAGGAGAAAAACACCTCTTCTGAGCAAGAAGGTTCAGCTTGTGCCAGCATGCAGTTTCCCTCATTAGATGACATTCCATGCCTCAGCCCTCAAGAAAATTCACCTTGTAAAAGCTTTCAGTCAATGGAGGTAGGACTGAACAAACCACAGCATGTCATGACCAAGGAAGTATTGGACAATGAAACAAAATTAAGTCCTCTATCTGTTGCATTGAGTTCTGAGAATGAGCCTGATGCTGCACAGAAAAAAGAGACTTGCACTTCTTTGTGCAGTAGTGACACAGATGAAGAGCGTTTGATAATTGATTCAGAATGCAAAACCACTGCTTGTTGCAAACCAGCTGTACCAACCACTGCTTCTTGTACCTCAGCAGAGACTGCCAGATGTCCTTCCCCTACCCAGAGTCCTTTAGCAAGCAGCACTGGCTGCTCAGATACCATGGATCAGGGGAAAAAAGCCTCCAGGAAACCTCCAAGGAAGTTATCCAAAGAACTGGATCCTGTCGGGCAAATTTTGAAAATGCAAACTGAACTTCTCAAGTCCCCTTTCCAAAAAGCTCATGAGCCAGCGGTGAGCTGTGATAATTCTCATGCCGTGCTAGCCCAGGTGCCTCAGTCTCCAAAAACATCGGTGACCTCCAGCACAGAAACTGTGCCAGCCCCACCCTCCAATCCCACCAGCTCCTCTAGAAATACCTGGACTTGGCTTTTTGAGGGAGTGCCAAAGAGTAAGTGTGGTCATTGTGTAAGGAGGGAAGTTTAACAGGAAACACTTTATGTGAAGAATGTGGCAGTAGTGCATCTGTTACATTTATTTAGAGATGTGACTCAGGTTAACAGTACCTTCTCTGTGTGAGGATTACTGTCTTGCACACAGAAGGGAGCATTTTGAGAGCTGTTTGTCCACAGAGGTGAATGTGAAACACTGTTTTACTGTAGCGAAACAAAAAGTTGTTATACACAAGGTTTTTAAGCAAGGAAAAGAAACCATTCAGTAGTGGAATGAGTTATTTTTGCATGGAAATTCAAATATTTGAGTAGTCCATTCTGCAAAAGTAGTTTCTTGTCAGTCAAAAATAGAATTATTTTACTTTTTTGTAGAATTAAAATTAATCAGATGATGCAATTAAAAACTGGAAAAACTTTGAAATTTGTATGTCTTAAGTTTTGAGCCTCCTGGTTCAGCTGCTGTTGCTTAGCTCCCAGCACTCTGTCCCAGAAGGCAAATGAGGATTCACTACAAGCCACCTCTCCAAGTTTTCAGGCAATTAGCTGGGTGTTGAATCTGTGCTACACCTGGACCTTAACCCAGAACCGCAAGTCATGAAGATCCTGGGGACCACGGACTTGGAGGTTTTCCTCGCATGCCCAGGTTGCTTCTGAGCTCTGTCCAACTGAAGTTAGAAACACTTCGTGTTAGATAAATGTGCAGGAAACCAGACAGGTTGTGTCAGGGTAGATACTCTTCTCAAATATTTAATTCCAGCAAATACATGCTTTTTGGTGGGAAAACATTTTTGGTATTTTCTGAGTAGGTGTGCATTTGATCGTGTAGGAATTAATTACTCAATCTGTAGGTTAACACAACTAATTCAGTTTTAGTTGAAATTGTGTTATCACTTCCTACATTTTTATCTATTTAACTGAATTTTAATAATCACTAAGACCATGTCTCCTCCCTCAGTTTGAAAGGCTGAGAGGCATGATACTTTCTCTCTCTGTTAAAGATATAGAATTCAGATGTTTTATAATAGAATTTTTTTTAATAGAGATTGTGAAACCAATATTGCCAGCATGCTGAAAAGTGACTGGATGAGGATAGAAAGCATAATTCTACAATTTTGAAAGTTCTTTAGCAAGCCAAGAAACCTCTTGGCGTGTCTGTTTTGCAGAAAGCCAGATTTGAGTTATATATTTTATTAACAGAATATTGCTTCCAGTTCCTTGGATAATACCTCCCACAGTGTACATTTCAGAACATACTCAAAAGATGCACATAAACTCTAAATTTAATGTTAAATGTATTTGTTCATAGCACTGCAGCAATACCTATTTGTGGGTGTAGTTTTGACACATATTTCCACATATCTGCAGGACAAAAAAAGAAAGAATTGGATACATTTTCAGTAAAAGCAGGTTGGCATCTACTCTGTTTATTTGAAGCATTTTGCTAAAATGTTTCTAAGGGTTGAAGAGGTATTTGTTAATGTACTCAAAGCTGCACTGGGCAATCCAGTAGCATCTCTTTTGAGTATGCTGGTACCCAGATTGGAGTTGAAGCCAGCTCCATGTGGTGCAGAGGCTTGTGCTGCAATCCAGACCTGAGACTTGAGTTGTTTCAGTACCTGATGAATGGATGGCAGCTCTCAGGAAGCATTCATTGTAAATAAAATTTTTCTCTCCTTTGTGCTGAGTGACTGTGGCTTAAAAAGCAGCTTTTGAGCTACGTTTATACAAGAATGGAATCTCACATTTGGAGTTCTTCTCCATTTGTGTGAAAAATCCAATGATGTGGGATTATTTAAAAATATGGTCTTTAACAGAGTGAACATTTCCCAAACGTAATTATTTTTAATTTTTTTTTTTGGTATGTAAGTGACCTTTTTGTTCCTAATGAAGTAGTTTTCACCCTAAAATCTTAGGAAACGGAACAGATCCTAGAGTAAAAAAAACAACCCTAAACAAAAAACCCAAACATAAAAA
Source organism: Rhagologus leucostigma (assembly GCA_013397725.1). Classification (NCBI taxonomy): domain Eukaryota; kingdom Metazoa; phylum Chordata; class Aves; order Passeriformes; genus Rhagologus; species Rhagologus leucostigma. Next base: position 374,852 of record VZTD01003298.1, on the reverse strand, counting down.
CCTACTGCAAGGGAAAAAAGCTAATCAGCTTCATGGTAAAGAATGTCCAAGCTTGCCATTTTCTGGTTTATTCATTTTCTGTAGGAAAGCTGCCAAGTGAACTTCAGCTGCTTGAAGAAGACCCTTCAGAGTATCAAGCACCTGAGGAAGGCAATGTTGTGTACAAGCTCTTCAGTTTGAATGATCTGTTGTTACTCGTGCGCTGCAGTGTGCAGAAAGTCAGGTCACTGCCACGATACCAGAAAAAGAAAAAAGCCCAAAAGGTAAAGATTATGTTTTCAGCTTTTTTTGGTTTGTTTTTTTTTTTAAACAGTTGTGCTCAACTGGCATTTCTGGGATTCCCAGTCCTTGATAGCATTTGTGCTTTCACTGAGACAGTTGGTACATTTAATTGTGACTCTGCAGTGTGTCTTCTCTAAGTAAGTATTTGCTAGAGCAAGACAGGGAAGAATAACTTGTGATTTCTTTAAAGCTACTTGATTAGAAGATAAGAAAGTGTGGTTCTCCATTTTTTTAGTACAGTACTATGCCTGGGTAATGATACTCATGTAAAAAAAAAGTCATTTTGAACTATTCTTAAAAGTTAATGGAGTAATTAGGGTTTTGGCCCAAGGCTTTGAGAATGTTTGTGATCATAAATACTTTCAAGTAGGATTCAGCCTTGCTATCATGCCTAGTTAAGCAGAGAAACAGGAGATAAAATGAACAACAGAGAACACAAAAAGAGATTCTATTTGTTCTGCTTGAAAATACTGTGGCATTTCTTAGCAAATGGTTTACCTCATGGAATTAAGTGGTTTGAATGCAACTGTAATCTAAATACTCCTTGCAGCATCAGGAGAAGGAAATTTTATTCAGTAATTCTCAGTAATTTGTAATTTTTTTAAGAGTCCTCTGAATCATTCAGCAAATTTGTTGTGGTATGTCTCTTCTGAGAATCCCAAACTTACAGCAGGCGGGTGTTGATGCTTTGTTGAAATGGAAATAATCATTGTAACTCTGATTACTTACTAAAAGTCTGTGCTTAGAATCTTATTTTGAAGAAATCCCATCTCTTTGCTGTTGATCCACTGCTCATAAATGCCTGGTAATAACTGCTTCGTTATGTAGAAACCAAGCACTTGTTTGTTTGTTTGTTTAATTTCTGCTGAAATTTAAACTGTGGGTTGTCAGTGAGAACTGACAGTGCTTGTTAGGGTTAACTCTCTAGTTAGGGTAGCCTCTGATTTCAAATCAGAGTCCAAGCATTAGGTTCTAATTGCAAGTGAGATTCTGACAGGAGTGATAAATGGCAGAATTCTGCTAACAATAAGCAAATTAGAAATGTCGGGGGTTTTTTTCTTAAATTGCTGCAGAGGGCAGTAGAGCACAGAACTGTAAACTTCAAATTAATTTAGTCACATGGGAAAATTACTAAGTGGCAGAATTTTATTAGTTGTTAAAGCTTGCCCAGGCCTTTTTTTCTTTTTCTTTTTTCTTTCCCCTGTCCATTTCACCTTTCTCTATATAGTCTCTGTACTCCAAAGTTTGTACTGTGGATTTCACAGAATGGGAACCTTCAGACAAAATCTCAGAAATATCTTTGTTGCTTCAGCTATGGTAGAGGACTGTGGTCATTATGAACTACAAAATATTGTTAAATTGTGGATGGCTTTGGACAATGAGTGCTAATTTTTTCTTTTATCTTGTCTTTTTCAGCTGACTCCCATATTCCTGTTGCCAAAACTGGAATACCAAGCCTACTACGGTGTTGAAGCTCTTACAGAAAGTGAGGTGTGCCAGCTGTGGACACAGAGTATGCTGCATTCTGAATGCTTATTTTATATTGGTAAGTTCACGTGTTGAGTTTTTGCTTAAGACACATGTATGTGTATTTGTAGAACAACAGAAGAGATACATATTTATTAAAGGTGTATTCCATATGTCCTTTCTTATTTTAACTTCCTATTTTTGTTTCTCACTTCTATCTTTCGTAAGTTCTTTGTCTAAAATTTCTGTTGGGTGGTGAATGAGGATGTTCCGACTTTGGTTTTAGATAAATAGTATCCATGTCCTGTAGAAAATGTTGTATTCATGTTTGTACAATAACATATTAAAAGTCAGGAAAGTTTTTATGTATATTGGGATATATGTTGTATAGAGAAATTAAAATGATGCATATAAAGAATACGACCAGATTATTTTAACAACCATTTTAATTTATGGAGAGCTTGCTGATACCAATTATCTTGTAATTAATAAGATTTTAGAAGGGAAAATTTGCAAAGTGTTTTTTTGATATTTAGAATGTGCTTGGCACATACTACTGAGTGAGGACTGTGCTGTTTGTACAGTGAGTGAATGTTCTGCAGTGAGGACTGCCTCGCTTTCTTATAGAAACACATCTGGGGTTTAGGGTTGTTATGGCAGCAGTTGTGGCCTGTGGTTGCCTAACCTTTCCACTTGTGCACTGAATTACACTTTTGCTGTTGTTGGCTCACATCAGAATGCTGTTTTAGAAATGCTAACTTCTCTGTTTTCCAATTGTTACAAACTATGCAAGCTACCACAGAATTACAAGGATTATGTGAAATCTAATGTATTTGCCGATTGCATCTTAGTCTGCTCTCATTATTCAGTGGAAATCATGTTTCTGATTTTAACCTTAAAAGCAATATTTGATGTGGTTTTTCCATTCCATAAAAAAATCCTCATGAAGAGCTAATTATGTACACAGTTCTCCATTTGTAACTGTATCTTAATGTACAGTACAGAAACATTTCTTCTCTTTAACAAGCAGACCACTATACTGAGTGTATTCTGAGTATTTATACTGAGGATATATCCAGCATACTGAACTGCACCGCAGTTGAGCTCCCTGTAGGAAATGTTATCAAAGTTTTTATTAACATTTCCAGAGTGGCAAGCAGAGTGAGGAAATAGTGAACTGTGGAGACAAGGCTGATGTTTGCTAAGTACACAAAGTGGAGGAGTGTCTATCTAATCTCCCATCAGTTGCAGGATATTGAAGGTATGGCTTGTGCAGGAGTTTAGACAGCTCATCCAGCCAACACCCCTTTTTATGGAGGATCTTGGGAATGTAGGAGAAAGCAGCCTGGGTGTGCAGGCATTGTTCCAGATAAAGAGCCACAGAGCCCTCCCCTTCCAGCACAGTTTTCCTCAGTGTGTCCCCTCTAAGGTAGCTGCTGGCTGTGGAACGGGCGCTGCCCTGGCTGTGGGCTGACGGACTGGCTGTGGGCTGGCAGGCTGCACTGGCCTGGCCTCCAGCACATCTCTGTTCCTGTGCTTGGGAGAAAGTGTCCTTGGGATTGAGAAGCACTGGTTATTCCAGTCAGGTTTCTTTGTCAGCTCCTGGATACGCTCTTTCCAGAAGCAAGCCCTGAGGTGCACGGGAGTTCCCCTTTTTTGGGCTCTGAGGAGGCACAGGGTTCTGTGGGTTGTCACTGTCCTGCACAGTAAATGGGTGCTCCCAGCCTGTGGGGCAGATTGTTGATACTGCCATGCAGTTTCTTACAGAGGTAGGTAAAAAAATACATGGAAATAAATATCCATTCTAAGAAAGAGCATCTACCATAGCTTTTAATAGGAAACTGTTATCATATTCTGCTTGGGGAGGCTTTCTGCTCTTGATACTTTGCAAGGTAGCTGTGAAATTCCGCCTTTCAGTTTGTATTTCTAAGGGAGCTGTGAGAAATGCAATATTGCAGGTGTCCAGATTTACTCAGAGAGCTCTTTGCAGTAGAGAGCTTTGTCCTGAAACTCCAGGGACAGTTCTGAGGGTGATGATACCCTTGTGTTATGGGCAACTTAAAATGGGGTGAATCTCTCATTCTCTGTCACTAATGTGATACCTGATAGTGGGACTATTGAAATGATCTGTTCAGTGTAAGGAGAAAGGCAGAGAGCTTCTGAGATTATGCTGTAATTTGAATTCTTTTAAGTGAAATGCTGTGTTCTATTATAAAAGAATTTTTAAATCAAATGTTTTGTAAAGCCGTAGACTTACTGCTCTTTATAAATTTACCCCACAGTATGAATGTGGAAGTATGGAACAGCATGGTTTGAAAACTATGATCTTACTAACACATTACCTACAGCTTGCATTCTTGCTCAAACAGTTAAGCCTCTAATTTTTAAGTTTTGAGCATGTAGCAGACTTCAGTGTTAAATTGCATAGATGTTTTTGGCTCTTGAAAAAGCTTCAATCGCTGTCTCAACCATCTTCTGTATTGCCAAATGGGTATGGATTAGAAGTTCTTTGGACCTTGGTCTATGCCCCGTAATTGTCCAGCATTGTTGTGTGTGACAGAGGGAGGATCTCAGCTCGGCCGTGACTCAGCAGCACTGCCAGCTCAGGGGCTGAGACAGAAAACAGACGTGCAGCCATGGCCTCCTGCAGCAACTGCAGGGGGGGAGATGAAGTTGAATTTTTTGTTTAGAATGTTCTCAAAGCAGGCACGATGGTTTGCACAAAAGCAGAGATACTATCATCAAACAGCGCTGTCTTCCTCCTGCTAGCAAAGCTTGCTTGGTTGTTGATTTAAGTCGCCTTGCTACTTTAGATAGGAAATCCTGCATCTGCAAAGGCAGTAATCTCTGTGACAAGCTTCCCAAATAAGGCACTTGTACTTGATCTAAGCAGTAAATAAAGTTGTGATAAGCTTTGCTGATTAATGAGAGCGTTTTGCCCTGGCCATTATTCACTTATTTGCATTAAGTGTCCAAGCAAAACTTTCTGCAAGAATGGTTTACCCGCACATGAATGGAATAATATTGGCCTTTAAATTAAGATTATTTGAAAAATGGGTTGGAAAAAAGTACTTAGTGTATGGATAACTTACTACATGTGAAGTATTTTCAATCAGTCACTTCTCAAATATAAGATATAGTTATATAAATTAGGTGGAAGTAGTTCATAGATATCTTGTAATTATTATTTTTTTCCCAGTTATGTTGTCAGTGAGTTTAGAAGTAGAGAAGCCTCTGATTTGAGGAGAGGCTGGTAAGGAATACAGAACTCAAACAGATTTTGTTTTAAATTATATTTTTACTAATGACTTCAAGTCTCTTTTTGTAGTCAGCAATGCAGAATATGAAGTTTAGCTGCTTAGTCTTGCACAAAATACTGATATCAAGAAAAGTAACGAATGTAGTTTGTAAAAGAAATCAGTTGTCCTGGTGCATCTTTTTTAATTTGTTAAAGTGAGAGTTATTACCTAATCTTCTCACACAACACATAAACTTAGTAATGGATAGCTTGGAATGTGAATTGCTCTGGTTTAGCAGTTTTAACTGTGCAATTGAAGCACTTACGCTTCCGAAGAGAGCAGATTTGTAGTAAGACAGTGAGTTCCACTGAGTAGGCTGTATTTTATTATGCTGCCTTTTCCTCATCCTCCTTGTGGGAGCTGAAATAGAATAGATTTCTGGGAAAACCTCAGCATGAGAAAGAACCAGAAGGCAAGGTACAGTGGTCAAATCCATGTCCAGGCTCTGCTGGTGATCTGTATTGCTTATCAAGTGAAATGTGGGCTAAGCTGTGCTTGGCAGCCTTTATTTTAAAAATGTGATGAGGAGAGCTTTGAGTTGTTGCTTCTGACTGTGTCAAAGACAAATAGTCTTTAACAACTTGCCGTGATTAAGGCCTGAGCTGTCAATTGTAATTTCTCAGGTGAGGAAGGGGGGAAGAAAATCAAGACACAAAGGTCGGAATCCCCAGAAAGTCATGCAGTACATCAGAATGGAAAAGCAAGTATATTAAACTCAAAAGTAAATTTCTTGTAAAAGATCAGCTTTCAGGATCTGTCCAGTGAGGAAGCAATGTGATAAGGGTCAAATGAACTTGTGAAGATACAAACTAACTGATGAGATTAAGGCCATGGTAAAATAAGGTTGTGTATCCCACACATCACCCAAGATGTGAGGTTTGCTGGAGTCGGGCATCTCCTGGTTTAGAAAGACAGTCCAGGTACCGCTGCCTGTACTTAAAGCAGCTGCGCATTTTACTCTCTGTTATGGTGCAACATTGATAAATACTTTTAACTGTTCTGTGCCAAAAGAGCAAAGTTTTCTATCCTTTTAAAAGGCATTAGGTCTGCAAATTATGCTCTTATATTTGTTTGGTTTTATTTTTAGTGTATTAATTGAATTTCTTTTCTCAGGACATATTGATGCTTTTACATCAAAGCTTATTATGCTAGAAAAGGTTTCTCCAGAAACTTTAAGAGAAAAACTTGGATTGATTAAGTGAGTATTTTTAGTAAGTTTTTTTAGCAATGAATTTCAAACCCTGACAAGTCTTGCAAGTTACTACTTTTGCTATGTTTTTCTTTCACAGACCTGCAAATTCATTAAATATACTTCATCATATTTTGAAGAAGGTATCTGAGTAAGTGCGCAATTCTTGTTCATTGTATTTGTTTGCCACATTGCCCACCTCATCCTGTTTCTTCTGTAAAATGCTTGTCTACTCTGATTTTTATTTCTTCATATACATGGAATACTTTACAGGTTCTCTTAGGTCCATCATAGCATAGTACAGTGACTGTGTAAAATGTGCTTGGCATTACAAGATTTGCATAAATGATGCAAAAGAATAAGAACTTGGGGTTTTTGAACTGGTTTTTCAGGAAAGGAAACTGGACTCTTAGGAGCTGAGTAAACAGTTCACAGGAGTGAGGTGTAATATTGTGTATATAGGCTGACATGTAGAGTTTGGGCATTTGGGTTCTGTTACTCTTTTTGCTTAATTTGTAGAAATAACACTTTGTGTTCGCTTCTGCTCACTTTGACTTATAGTAGCCTTTCTCTATACAACATTGCACCCTTTCTCCTGCTTCTTTATGTAGCTACATCAAGGCTTTCAGACTTCAAGTGTCTTAATTTTTTTGTGAAGCAGGTTTCTTGCACTGAGTGTGAAGCCTCTTCATTCAAATCACAGAGGAGTTTTCCTGCTCTTTGTAATTTCTGTAGCTTCATGACTTGTGACAAAGATTTTTGATCTGGGCAGTTGGTTGACCTTTATCTTCCTGAAAACCTGTGTAATCCTGTATGTGTTGAAAGCGTGTCTGTTCTTTGTGTCTGTGTCCACGTGGGCATTGTTGTTTGTAAGATGCTGGTTAAGGAATTACAGTTTGCCCAACATGGATGGTTTTCAGTGTATGCTTACATGTTTAGTTGAATATGATGACAGTCTGTACGTTGTTGATGAATTAGTACATTATAAATACATTATAAACATGTTAATTAGTAGGTATTTCTCAATACAGTTAAATGCTTTCTTGTGCTCAGTCTTTTTATGTAACAGGGACTAAACATCTGAAGATGTTCTGCTTTTGCATTAAGAACGTATTAACCATCCTGATCAAATAAAAAAACCAAAAAACATTCAAATAATGTTTTTCATTTTGAACTTTTCTCATTTTAGTTTGGAGGAGGGCTCTTATTTATTGACTCACGCTGCAGGAGATTCATCAGTTGCAATTTACAAGAGTTCTCTTGACAAGACCATGAGATCATCCTATAACTTGCACAAAGCTCACTGTGATCTGCCTGCTGTGCCTGCCACTCTCTCAGTCCCATGGGTACCCCTAGATCCCAGCCTCCCTTTGCCCTACCACATAAGTCATGGAAGAGTTCCATGCACCTTTCCACCTGCACCCCAGGAAGGGTGGAAACAGAAGGTCAGTATCTCACTTGATGGAAAAGCACATTAGCAGTTTAGGCTGATGTCGTTTATCTGTCATCTTTGGGGGTCAGAAATTTTTTGGTAATCCATCCTGCTTTGTAATTTATGTTGGTGAATAAGTGATGCCTATCATGCTTTGGCTGTTTCCCAAAGATCCTGCTCTCACGTCTATCATTTTTGAGGTAGTATGGCCCTTTAAAAGTAAGAAAATTTTCAAGCATTATTTTTCTTTAGCAGAGACTTACCCATTTGTGTAAAAGCCGTGTGCTAACCGTGCCCAGCACTGTGAGATAGTTTTTAGGCTGAGTTGTATGTTTTAGCCACAGTCTGACTTCATATGAGGGCACAGTTGTTGTGCATCCATTCCTAATTACCTTGTGCACTTTGGTTGCTGCCAGAGGGAAATGCAGGCACGTAGGCAGGGAAGAGGCAGGATCGGTCACTTCTCACTGGTGGCTGGAAGACCAGCTGTGCCAGTCCAGATGTGGCCTGTGGGTCTGTTTGAAACAACGTGAATTAGAAGGCGTTTGTCTGAATGTAGTTGTATGTGTTTGTGCTCAATGCAGGTTGAAGATTATTAATTCTGGTAATTCTAGTTTGGTTTTTTCTGAGTTGCCTTTTCTTTTTAATTCTCTCCCCATATGTGTGTAGATGGCTGGGGTGAAAGGACAATCGGACACACCCCATGAGGGAAAGCCAGTAGCCATGGAAACAAAAGGCAAGCCAGCTAAGCCTGTTAGAAATGAAGGTGTGGCTCCGAAGAAGCTGAGGAAGAACTTCTGCGAGCAAAGAAAAATGAAGAAAAAGTGGAAAACTAAATTCAACAAAATGCAACTGAAGTAGGAATAAGCCTAGAGAAGAACAAGAGGAAACAAAAAATCTGAGGTTTTGTGCAGCTTCAGAAGAGCCAGAACAAGCTGGCAGAGGAAATGGCTCCAATAGCTGAAGCATTCTCTAAACCTTTAACCCTTTTGTACCTCAGGGTAAACGTTTCAAGTGAAAATCTCCAGTTCAGTCAGACAGAAAAATGATGTGGCTGCAGCCACTTGGCTGGTTATGGGGAAAAGAGTTTCTGTTGGTCTGGTGATTTTTTTAGAAAAACTGCATCTTGAAGAGTGAAGCAGTGGCTGCCAACAACCTGTGATACCACGTAACAAGACAAATTACTTTTCAGCTTTCCCAATTTTTCCAGGTTCACTACGCATTTTTGTTCTCACATATTTTAAAGATACATTCTACTTTGTGTGTTGTGTATAAGGGGAACAACTTGGATGTAATTATTTATCTTTTTTGACACGTGGTGTCTACCAGCTTTTAAATAACTTACAAAACCACACTTTTCTTTTTAGAATGGTGTAACAAATGAAGGACAAAAGCTGTGTTTATTTGAATAGTAAGGGCCATAGATTTGCATTAGGAAACTTACAAGTACAGCTAAACAATTAAAATAATAACAGGAGAGCTGCTTTTTTGCATGTTTAAACTGCTATCACAAAAAAGTAGAGGTCTTAAAGGTGTTCTTCCAAGTCTTTTGTTTGGACAGATGAAGTTACCGAGTACACACATCTGATCAAGCATTCTTCTTCTCACTGGGACTTGATAGGACATGTTTTAATGTCATGAGGGTAAAAATTAAATTGTTTACTGGAGTATACCTGTTAAAAAATCCTGAAGGTGGGGATTTTTTTGAAAGTGGGCTTCAATAATGGATGTATATTAAAAACTGTTCTCTGTGAAATACAAAGCATTTTCTGATGTGGGTTTTTTCCAACTGTTAGGTATATTTATTCAGTTACTCGGTTTATTCTTTTTTTGGACCACTGCTTGTTGTATCTGCAGTAATAAGCTATTAATGAGCTGAACTTGTGTTTGCAGTTTACAGATAGTTCTGATTCAAAATCCTAAATGCCCTTAGTGACTTCTCATAATAGGAATATTTTAGCTGTGAGTCATTTTGGCCAGATAACTGACTCTGTCTGGGGGATTCAAGGCAGTTTTCAATTCGTATATATAAAACCTTTTGCCAGACTTGTCTGGAATTTGGTTTCCCAATGCAGTTTCGTGTGGCAGAAATGTATTGTGTATTTGTTCATCTCTCTCTATGCCTGTTACATTACACTGGTATATTACTAATGAGAGTGTACTAATTATAGAACTGTAATGGAGCAGCCTGTGCTGCTGCTGCTCAGCATTATTGCAGTGTGGGTGCAGGACTTATCTCTGCTAAGGCTCCTGCGATTCTTTTTGGCCTCGTTGTGCAGGCTGTCCGAGTCTCTCTGAATAGTGGCTCATCTGTCCCCTCTACCTCCCTCTTCTCTCCATTTGGTGTCAACTGCAAACTCAGGGAAAACTGATTCCATCACAGTATCCAGCTGACTTGAAAATACTGAGCGGTGCTGGACCCCAAGAAGCTCTGTCCATGACCAGCTCAGCTGGTTCAGCTTTGAGCTACAGACCACTTCACCAGAAATGGAAGAAAGCCTCTGAGAAGGTGTTCCATGCTGTGTGAGACCACTGATGGGTGTCTGGTTCTCCCCAGACCAATTCACTGGTGTTTGTTAGGAGATGAATTTGATGGCTTTGTATTGTGTTCAGACAGTTTGAAGTTAGTTTTGGAGGACTGGAGGAGACGTTCTGACCTAGCGTTTGAGGTGACTGGTTGGCATATGTGCAAAGCCATGGAACTTTATCAGTTCTTTATGTTAGTGTGACTCAGTTATTGACTGTGAAATCTGACTTTCCTTTATTTCCGTAGTAATGAGAGTTTTAAACTTCATTTGCACTATGCGCTGATGAACTGCTTCCATTCTCGTACGTGACTGGCTAAATCTCTTCACCTTTTCTGTCTGACTGCAAACACTTAGGAATACAATAGAAGCTGTCTATGTAGAATATATTAGGAAAAGATTTGCTGCATTTTTTCTCTTCTTCTAATGTAGCCTAGCAGCTGGAAGCACAGAAAACTGGGACCAAGTGGCCAGTCATCCATTCTGGTGCTGGAAGGTGGGAGATGCCAACAGCAAGGGACTCTGCCCACCTCCATGCTGTGAAGTTCAGTAGCAGTTACTGAGCCGTTTGAAGAGGTATTTCTTTTGCTTCTGATTCGTTTGCCCTATGTTTTAAATAGCAGCCTGTTTCCAGAAGAATATAAAAGCCAGTTCAGGTGTAGTCTTTCAGAATGCTTAGTGCTGACCTGCATTTAAGCTTGCTTTTAGTTCTACTGGTAGAAATTGCACCATTTTCAGTCTCTTCACCTGTCGAAGTCTGACTGGATGTGTAACTTTCTCAGATGCTTCTCTAAGAAGTTATATAACTGAGCTACTTCTTTCTTAATAAAATATGTTCTTTCCTATAAGTGTGGGTACAGTTCTTCCCAGAAGCATTCCCAGAAGAATTCTGTCATTGCTTGGTTAAATTCCTCTGTACTAAAAATATATTCACCTTTTTTTTAAGTTGCTCTTAAAATGTATTTTTCTACAGAGATTCTTAAACTTTGTTTGCAAGTTCAAATTCTGTTCCTGTGTGTCCAAATCATTGCACTAAAATGTTTTCAGAGATATATTGCTGTATTATCTATCCCAAATTAAATTTCCTTCTCAATGCCAGAAAATACCTTTGGTGGCCAGGGGACAGTCTGTTCAAGCATAAAGCATTTGAATTATGCCCTGCTTAGTGTAGTTGGAAGATTGGCACTGGCAAAAAGCTGGTTCAAGCCATTCTGAGCCTTATGAATGTCTCCTGTAGATAATCTCAAGGCTGCTCTTACTCGTGGCTGTGTCTATAAGGTCAGCTAGTCCCTGTCATGCTCTAAGGCTGAGGAGACGTGGTGATATACCCTGCTGAGGGATTTTTTGTTGTTTTATGTAACTACAATATACTGTCAATATTTAAATTGTAGAATAATTTAGTGTAATGATTATAAATTGTATCAGTCCTAGTGCAGCCTTCAATGGCATTTTTTGGTATTGATGCTTCTCTCTTCTGCTTAACAGTGAGAGAAGAAAAGAAAAGCCTGGGAACCCCATTCTTCCACAAGACAGCATGGCAGCTTCGTCTGACATGTAACAGTAGAGGTGATAGAGAAAACAGTCTTGTTATTGTTTGTGATAAAAGTATTTCAATAAATATTAGAAGAACAGTGTCACTTTAAATTCAGTATTAAGAAGAATAAGGTAGCAATAACTGTGTGGGGAAGGGAGGGGCTATTACCCAGTGACATCTTCTCTGATTTTTGAAATGAAACAGAGCAGCCACATCCTTCTGAGTATTCGCAGCGTGTTTTTACAAGTGTGCATTTCCTATTTTTGATAGCCCTAATAGAGGAAAAGTATTTCTTTATTTTTCCAAATGGTCGATGTCCTTGTTGAGAGGAGCCAAAAGGAAAAGGATACTGATACTGTTGACCAAAGCTGTATAATCCAATCAGCCACTTTGCTTCCTTTAGCTTGACGGAGTACTTCTCATTGCAGTGCACAGAGCCAGCTGTTCCAAAAGATGCATGAGTACTTTTTGGTTTCACTGAAACTTACTCAGAGGTACTTTGCTCAACAGTTTTTCACCTGTGCATGAGATTCCTCCATTGTATGGCAGCATGAGTGGCCAGGAATGTCACCTTACCTGCCTGTGCCTCAAGAACAAGCACATACCACAAGCCTCTTGTTTCTCAGGTACTGCCAAGTGAATACAATTTGGGAAGAAAGGAAAGAGCAAGCTCTACTATGGCAGATATCATCAGAATTCTTTGAACAAAGGTAATCTAGAGTTTTAAAATAGTTGTAGGTTTTAATAAGCCTTGACATGTTTTTGAGTGTTTCAAGCCTTTGCTACTCAAGAGCATGTAACTGAAATTGTATTTTTGAAATTTTACCTTGAAGTGAGGACACAGCACTGTCCATTCCCCACCACTGCCTTGTCCAGACAATCCTGAATTCTTGAGTAATTTCAGGCTTTTAGAAACTAATGCCTTCAGAGAAACAGCAAACACGAGACTGTGAGATACTCTAAGGGTGCTGATAACGTTATCTAAATGCAGCCAGTCCTTTGCTAGCGCTGCACTGTGTGAGAACCGTGAGAATAGCTAGATTTGTATGTTTAGGTAGAAAAGGAGCTCATGAATTCCTCCCCAAAACAGTATCAAAGATGATATAGTGATGCCAAATGAAGATTCTTTCCTATCTATTCAACATGTACTAAAGGTGTTCCTGGGGAGGTCACAGGGTTAAAATACACATCCTCTGCACAAACACAGAAAGTTTGGGCATTTCCTTATAAAGGCTCTTTGTGGTGTCCAAAATGGACTTCCACAGTTTATACATGGGTTCGCATACAAGTACCTTTAGGTGATCAACTGTGGAAAAAAAGAAGGGTATTGACCATTCTAGTGCTTTTTCAGACTTGAAACTGAAGGGGAAGGTGTCAAATTCTGTACCTCTGGGCACAGAATCAGTTGCTGGCAGCAGATATTCTCAGTTGGAATTTACCTTTATGTTTCTAGATTAATTCCCTGACGTGAGGGTGCTTCTGTGTACCTGAGAGTTCAACTGTTTTCCCAAACAGATCCAACAGGAAGTCTTGCTGTGACTGTTACTGTTTTCTCCCCTAAGGTTTGCTGCTACTACAGCTGCTGCTGGAGTGCATTCTGCTGTGATTTGAAAGGAATGATGCAGCATAGCCTTTCTTACTGAAGTTCTCTTGCTCTTCCCATGTCAGTTCTTCTGATATACTTTAGCATAGAAAGGAAAACATAAGGATTTTCTGAAAATAAATTTAGAAATACCCGTGTTAAGAATCAGTGTAGTCAAATTCAAACTGAGATCAATGCTTCTGGTGTATTTTTCAGAAACTGTTTTAAAGCATCTACAAATAAAATATTTGCTAAGACTTTAATTTCATCTCTGCAAACAAAATTTGGAATAATGATGCAACCTTGAAAAGGTTGAAAACTCGAGTTTGTTCATGATTTTTATCTTTAACACTTGTTTATCCTGTAGTTGAGTGAACAGCGTGAGTGCCACCCTGTGCCAGGTCTGCTGCAGTTGGTTCAAAAGCTCTACTTTCAAAAGCTCCACCTACCAAATCTTTGCACAAACAGTTCAAAATAAAAAACCAGGAGGAATGCAAAAAAAATTCCTGCTGAAATAAGTCACCCATCAGTCTGTCTAGTGTGCACTATGCTGCCAGGCAGACAGAGCACTTCAACAAATATTTTAATGATTGGATTAAATTTGAGCTTAAAAAAGAGGGAAGGAAAAAGCTGTCAGAAGCCCATGGCTGAGCAGGTCTTGTAGTTAAAAGCTACCTCAGCAGTCAAAACCTATTTATTTCAGAACCGTGCAGTTAACTGCAGTTCTGTTCCTTTGACTGACAGGAGGACAGTAACCTTGTGCAGCTCTTTGGATATTCTTTGTTTATAGCAGAAGTAATGAAATAAAAAGGAGGTGTGATTACTGCAAAGCTGCACGTGCTACTTCCAACAGCTTTTGTAGCCATTTGTAAATTAACAAGTACTCGCATCACAGTTGAAATTCTTTGGCTTGTTTGCAAGTAACCTAAGCAGAATGCACAGTGAGTTTGATTGCTGACTTGTTTAGTGCAAAAGCAGCACATGGAGGTTAAGAAACCTGAAGAGAATTTTGTAATGGCGTTGCTGCTGTCTCTGGAGAAAAAGCATCTTGTGGGTCAGTAGACCTGTCACCAACCTCTTTGGTTGGTTGTTTTAATAAGAAGCAGAAAATTTGTGGGGGGGGTTACATGAATAAGTTTGTTTCCTGTCCTCTTCAGGGAAGATAATTCACATGACATCCTAGTTATCAAAAAAATACATTGTCTTCCATGTAAAGGTTTTCTACCAGCCCAGACAGACAAACCGAGAAGGTGAAGTATTGTACACGTTTCTTTGGCCTAAAGAATGTCTGTGGCTCCATGTTCCTCTGTGTGTGTGTGTGTGTGTGTGTGTGTGTGTATGCATGTTTCAGGCTATGGCTTAAATTTGGACTTCTAACTTTCCATACTGGCAAAACCTTCCCAAAGGCTTTCTTTGGTCCAGCCTCTCTCTCCACAGGAAGGATGATGGCTGGCTGGCTGGCTCTCCGTGTCTGTCCTTGATCAGCCAGCTGGGCTCTTTCCTCTGCTGTTTTGAACTCAGTTATTCTACACACACTGATGGCTGCTCATTCTTGTATTAATGACTCCCTGGAGGGTAGTAGCGTTGGAGAAATAAACCTTAGTGTTGAGAAGTTGTTTGAAAATGATCTGTAGTTGTGTTGGCACTGCGGCCCTTTGTTCTGTCTCCTCTGTCTGCCTGGTGTGAGTGCTGGCTACTGGCGTGCAAGACACAGCACTGAAAGTTATCCAGCTCCAGTAGAAGTATTTACTGAAGGGTTATCTGAAATCAAATGTGAAAATGACAAGTATTATGTGTACTCCTTCATGCTAAAACAATAGGCTTTTAATATATTTTTTTCTTACTCATTAGAGGAAGGGATCTCTGGGTTTAGAATTCAGACCTGTGCTTCTGACCTGGAAAAGCAAGTCTTAGCCTGCCTAGCAGAAATCTCTTGGTAGCAGCCACTCAATCAACAGCTGTTTGAAGTCAACTTTCCTTGCCTTAAGTTTTCTCTAAAGCTGTAAGATGCCACTTGAAAGAGCAACAAAAACATCAGTCCTGTGAAATTAGCAATCTGTGACTGTCTTGCAAGGCATCATTCATGCCCAGCTAGTACCTCAGCTGATCCTAACATAGGTAACGAAGTTCAGATCATGTAAGAACTTTCTCAAAATCCTGTGTTTTATGTTATTTTGTACTAAAACAAGGTTGATATGTTTTTAAAAAAACAAGCCACAAAAAAACCACTTTCCTGCTATTTCACAGAATCGTTGATTTTAATTGAAAATTTCCAGCTGTGTTCCAGATTGCTGTAGAAATTGTATGTTAACTTCTCTCAGTGAACTTCTCACTGTAAGTGATTTTAAAATTCATTTTCCTGGGTCATTTCAGAGGTGGTATGATGTTAAACAACAAGGAGATAATTTTTGCAGTATGTAGTTACCAGCCTGAAGATTTGCCTTAGGAACCTGTTGTTTAAGCATTTTTGGAGTAAGTTTAGGTAGTGCTTAATTAGATTCCTTGAAACTTTCAGAATTATTCCCCAGGATTCTTAGGGATGTATTTAAGGTGTGACAGCCTCCCCAGTACTTTGGCAGAGGCCAGGAGACTAATCCAAACCATGGGACTGTTTGTGTTATGAGTCACTAAAGTGGAAAGAGCACATAATGATGGGAAACAATGAAGCAGAACAGACTTGGTTTTACATTAAAGCTTTTAACACTATTCCTAGGAAAAAATTCCCTGAGGACTTTTGGCAGCTTCCATCTTTTGTAGCTGTTCCTGTCCTTTGGCAAGACAGGCCAAAAACTTTGCAGTGATTATTCATGCTGGTCTGTTCTGATGATGTCAGGGGCTCCTACGTGCACTAGTAATATTTTCTACAGTGTTTTCCAGTGTGGTGGCTGTCTGGGGAACATTCTTTTAGAGCTGGCAACCATGATAGTTTTAAGCGCTGTGACATTTGAATGGGTTCAAAATCTCTCCTTAATGTTGTAATATGTACTGGTAGCCTGTTTATTGTGCTGATACTACTGAGAAAGCTGAACTCAGCATACTGGGTTTGGTTTTGAGATTTGATCTTCTTTACCTGTTAAAGGACCAGTTAAAGGATTAGTTCTAGGACCAAAGACAGCATGATACCTGGATTCAGATGGAATTGCAGCTCTCCAACCCAAAGTACATTAAATTGTGATTGAGGGTATTTGTGATAATCTGAGAACAGAAAGTAAGCTTTAATATCTGACCAGGCTTTACAGTCCTGGTTTTGTCTCAGACTGCATGATCTTTGCATGAAAAGGCAGCTGGCTCTCAAGCAGAGCAACAGAAAGTCCCCAGGGACTGCGGAAATGCACTGAAACATGGTTACACACATAGTGACTGTTTGTTTCTATATCCTGCCACTGTTTCATTCAGTGTAAAGGCTCTGGAATTTATTCAAGCCTCCAATACCAGTACAAGGGGTTTGGCAAGTGTTTCATTTCTGTGTTTGTGTGTATCTAGGAGACCTCTCCTAGTCACTAGATGATCACTCCCATGGGGTGAACTGAAAAACCAAACTGCTGGTGATTCACAGTTGAGGGTAGAAACGGATTTGAGCTCCAGATACAAGTAATACTCATGAGAAACATATCCCAGAGGAGTTACTTTTCTAGGTTTTACTACACTGGTTATCCGAGTTGCTGGTTTACATTTGTTCATTATGCATATTCCTGGCTGGATCTCTGTGTCACCTGAATGTGCAAACCTCTCTGGCTTACTCTAGTTCTCATGCCAAACAGAAGGAAAGAAGGTGCAGTAGCCTGGACTGAGTCAGGAGGAAAAGCCTACAGCACCTTTGAAGTTGGTGGCCCATGTTACCTGTGTCAGCTAGGTGAGGGTAATAAAGGGGTTTGCTTCCTTCTGAGCGTCTTGACAGAGCACAGATGATTCCATGTTTGCCTTGAACAGTGGATAGCCAGTGCAATGGGTTGCACCACAGTGACCTAAACTTCATGGGCTTTGCCAAGTGATAGAGACTTTATTTAGGCTGTATGTGTGCCCCAAGACAGCTTTGTTTGTTATTAGCTTTTGTAAATATCTAAAGGACTTTCTTTCTGACTGTGACAATAATCTTAGCTAATATTTTGCTTTGTTATTCTCTTGTCTTGATTTGGGATCCAAAGTCAAGCATCTGGTTCTTTGTGGAGGCAAACTCCTTGTGCCTATAGGCTTGGAGTGGAAGGATCCACTGAGATTGAAAGATAAAAGGCTGAGGATGATGGTGTTATTTACACTGGTGAGGAAGAAAATATTTAAAAATAAGAGTTCAAACTAAGGAAACAATTGAAAATAAGTTAGAGTTCAAGCTAAGGTTGTAGTCAGATATGCTTGGAGGTGGCAGAAGAGGGGTACTGAACAGCACACAACTATTTCACATATATAGAGTTGAGAAGTAGCTGAAGGCAAATCCACTGATGAAACAGTATCAGGATGTAAAAGGAAACTTTTAGAAATCACCTTCAAGATGCAGCCAACTGGTGGAGAGGTAGATGTTTTGCTAGCTATAAAGAGCATTTGCTGTCAGGCTCTTATGTGTGAGGCACCTGGAGATTCTGCATGGGAGGTAACTTCAGGGCAGAATGCCTGTCATGTCTTTGTCAGTCACTGTGATTGCTAAAATACACCCTTTAAACAAGGTTACATCACCTGTCTTGTATCATAGACTTTGTATGAAACAGATGAAGATAAACTGGAAACAATTTGATGAATCTAATTTATTTTTGTATCTTGATGAAGCGATTAATGTTGTTTACCATTTTTTTTAGCAGATGCAATGTTTACACTTGTCTCTGAAGAGTTAACAGTCAAAAGATGGAGCCTTATCAGTCAGAAGGCAAGAGTCTAAGATCACACAGCAAACCCCAGCAGTGCAAGGCAGGCAGCCCAGGGGGCCAGTGTCTAACCTGGATGATCTGTTCGTGAGCACTCTGCTTATGCCTGCATACACTCTCTGTTCCCAGGCTGAACCAGCCAATGCCAGCTACCTTACCTATTATAATGCTTCATTTGTAAAACACACACATAACAAAATACTGGAGATCTGGCCAACACAGAAGGTCATTCCAGAGATTAAGTCTAGCTCTTTAAAAGGGATTATTTCAAGTAAATGAAATTCTGAGTGGAGAATAACATTTGTGCGGGAATGTGCACGTAGCGTAGGAATGAGAGTGCACAGAATAGAATTGATCCGAGGGCTTAGGTTGTTAGGTGGAGCACCTAACAAGATGTCTGGTTTTCTGGTATTGTCCTAGATAAAAGTTAGCTTTAGTATTCTGGTATTTAGTCTATTTTTCAAAAGCATGGGATTACAATTCTGTAATATAGAGAGTAAACTCCCTTCACCAACCCTCCCCAAACCCCCCCCCCCCCAAAAAAAGCCGAACAAACAACCCAAAACACAATTCGCCCTTCCCCCAAGCAAAACAACCCTTTCAGTGTTTTGAGTTTTACTAATACAGTCTGGATGTGCTAAGCAGGAGTCCTTCCTTCTTTCCTCTGTAGCCACAGACGTAATAACTTGCCATGTTTTTACCCTGGGAACCCAACTAGCAGAACTTTTAAGTTATCCTTCGCTGTCTTTGTAACCTTTAATTACTATGAGAGCTAATAACAAATCTGTGTGTATTTGTATCATGGCAGTTCCCAAATTAGACACAAATAATCAAGATGCAAAAACAACACCCAGAGGTCTGCCCGATCCCTATGCTTATCAGAATGGAATTTGTATTATCCTCTTGCAACAGATTCAGGGAGCAACACTAGGCAGAGGCTCAGTCACACCTAGACCAGAAAGTCTTTTCCTGATCCCTCCCCTCTCTTTTGTTTTTTTAAATTGAAGCAACAGGTTTAGGTAGGCAATATATATTGACAGAATTGTGGCCTTCATACCTCCAGTGTTAATGCAATGTCAATTGTTTGTAGACAGCATCCTGAGAGAGGTGAGCAAGATCTGTGTAGATGAAGGAGCAAAACAGAAGTGAGAGAAAAATCAGCTGGAGTAACTCCATATGCAAAGATGTTATTGCAAAGATAAAGTTGGGTCAGAGGGAAACTTGAACAGAATATTCAAGTTAAGCACATCAAGCCTCCATTAATATGATAAGAGGGTAATGACAGGAAAAATCACGTTGGTGAGGTGGAAGAAAATGGTATATTGAATTGAAAGAGGGAGAAAAAAAGATAAAATTAGTATCAAACAATATTAAGCAGTAACAAAAGAATGGTGGAGTTGGCACTGGTAATGTCACTGAGAGGATGGAACAAATGGACCTACAGCATGTCCAGAGACTACAGGCTGAAGCTCAATCACAGAGAACAGTCAGAGGGGAAGAATGGGAAGTTGGCACAATTTTATTTGTTTTTCCATCCACAGGACTCTGTGTGGCCCCAGCCAAGCAAAGTGTGCTCTTGGATTGCTGTGGTCAGCATGCAGGAAGCCCCAAGTCACAAACAGGGAATTGCAGCTGAAGGAGTTGCTAGTGATTTAAAATATCACCTTCTATGAAGATATTTTAAGGGAGTGCAGGGACCAAACAATGTGAAAACAAATTGAAAACATTCCTTGGCACTGCCTTACTTACTAGTTGAAGCGCGTTTCTTCCAGTAAATACCTGTGAGGCAGACACAAGAGACACTGGGCTTGAGGTAAGTGCAGTCCTTGTCCCAGCCTTTTATCCAGACTAAAGCTGAAAGTAGTGCTCAGGAGCAGTGGTCATGGACCAGAACCTCCTGGGATAGGTGCTGTACAAACTCTCCAAGTTCTGGCTAGATCTTCCGAAATAACCTATATGACATATAGGCTTAAGGTCTCATTTTAAGAAGTGACACAGGCACTTGGCTGCTGTTTTCCCGTGAATTAATTCTCTTTCCCTGTTTGGCAGATAACAGAAGGCTTTCCTATTTGCTCAGTCTGACTGCTGCCTTCCTTGAATCACTAGTTTTGCAGACATTTTTCTTAAAGGTATGAAGAATATATAATATTTCTATGGGCAAGATGAATGGCTTGGGTGTTAGGGGTTGGTTGTTCTGCCAAAAGCGTGACTGTGTTTTCTGCTGTTCATACTACTTAAATTCCGCAGCTGGGACAAGTGCCTTTGATGTCAGTTGACCTACATATACAGAGAGCAATTGAGGGAATTCATAACATGATTGAATATGTTTGTATCTTCATGACTCTGGATATACTGGGTTTTTTCCTATTGTCAGTCTTTTTTCTTTTGAAATCACTTCAGCAGTCCCTGAAGTTTGTGTAAGTTCAGAGAGGCTCCTGTCTATTTTGAACTGAGGTCAGTGTGTGATTCTGAGATTGACTAACTGATGATTGAGTTCAATGTTAGAGACAACATTTCTGAAGCTGTTGGTTATAGTAATAGCTCGCTTGATATCAAACTTTTTGCAAACTGTTCATACGAAGATGTAGTTAGCCAAAATTAATGGTGGTGTATGAGCTACTTTGTATTTTAAGAAGTATTGAATTGTTAAAAAGATAACAAATTTCTAAGGAAATGGAAGTAGTAGTAGTTTCAAGTAGTTGTTGAAACAGGCTGCAGCAGAGGACTGAAAGATAAATGGACCTTCAGGTAAGAGAATGATGATGTTCCTCCTCAATTCATTAATATGGGACTCAGCAGATTGTGTACAAAAATCCAACATACATGTCAAAAACACTTTCTTCAGCTGAGGGTGTTGTGGTTATGCTTTTCTGCTTTTGTATTAAGAATGTTTGACAAGAGATGGGGGTTAAGAAAACTGTCCCTGAGGGATTGTGCAGCCGTTAGGAGGCAAATTGGTTCTCTGGCTGCATATCCCTATTTCAAGCCCCTAATGAATACTGCAGTACGGAATGGTTGTTACTTCTAGGACTCTAAGTATTTTTGATCTGTGAATAACATTTCCACGTTGCCGGTGATGTATTTTTCCTAAGAAACCTGAAAAGCAGGGGGAAATTATCTGTTTAACTGTTAGTGACAGACACTGATTGAAGTGGGATAGCCAGGAATTAGTTTTGAAAGATGAGTTCCTTAATACACAGAGAAATAACCACAGTGGCCTTGCCAAAAAGAAAGCTAATGTGTCAAACTGATGCAGTATTGGCATGACATTTTCTGACAAAATGCTGCTCCATGATAAGCCTTTTCCTGTGGCTTTCCGCTTCATGTCACTTTGGTTTAACCAGAAAAGGTGTATTAACATTATTTTCACCTTCTGCAATGACCAGTTCATGTTTCCACTGTTGACTCCATGTTTAAAGTCGAGTGTAGTATTTCCTAATACTTCTCCCTTTTTGTACTGCTGATCTTGTTTCATCCCAGCCATTACAGTGTCTCTCAGCCCATGTTCTTGTCTCTTTCGTGTTTGCCAGCTTTTGCCACCACTGTTTTTATGCACCTGGCTAAGCCTAAAACTTTTTTACCCTGTGTCTGCCATCTTTGTCTATGCCTACGAAAAAATACTTCTAGCAGAGAGAAATATCTCTTTGCAGGATCAAATCCACTGTGTGACAACATATTCTTGAAAGAACTATGTAAATCTATTCACCTGCAGGGGATTAAGAAAACCACACTAAAGTTACAGGAATAACTGCTTGTATTGGGCGTGGAGAGTGCTTGCTGCTTTCTGCAGTATTTAAGGTCGATGACCAGTAAATTATCCATACTGTGGAGGTGAAACAGTAATGTCAAGTGATCCAACTGAAGATCTGCAGATACTTTTTAACAATATTTTGCTTTTGTTACGTGTGTAACACCTGGGATTCTGTAATTGAGTTTTCTTAACTCGGACTGGGAGAAGCTTTGATTTGCTGTCCCTGTGTTGGGCGTGGTAGGCCTGTTCTGGTTATCAGCATGATTCAGTGAGTCTCAGAGCAGAGCTTGTGTCTCATTCTTCCAGCATTTATTGCTTGTGGCAGACGTCATTTAGGCTTCTCCCAGCTCAGATACCCTCTGAACTCTGAGCACTGCTTGCGGGAAGCAGGCTGGGCCCCACCTGCACACTGTAGGGATCTTGGTTTGCTGTGTATGAGCTCAGTTCTCACTCCGGGGCGGGAAGTGCCCGGCTTGCCGGGACAGGGGCGTTCGGGTCCGGGGCCGGGTGCTGGGTCCCCGGGGACTCGGGTGCTGTGCTCTGCCCTGAGAGCCCCAGCAGTTCACAGCCGCGCTGTTGTGGGGAACCCGACGCACGGGCTGCAACAACCACCTGCTGCCCCAGGAACGCTGGGGCGAAGGCTGGGGGAGGCGGACGGGGCTGCCTTCCCCGGGGGCACCGCGGGATCGCATCCGAAAGTTGGGTGGCCACCGGGCAGGTGGAAAAGCGGGGCTAGAGGCGAGGGCTGAGCCCCGACCCCTGCAGCCCAGGGCGCTGCTCCCGGCGTCTCCGCAACCTCGGAAGGACCCCCTGGGCGCCCGACAGGGCACGGGTGCGGAGGGGAGAGGCTGCTCCTGCCCTACCCTTGCCCACCCCGTCCCTGTCCCCATCCTGCGCCGGAGTCGGGCGCGGCCGGGTGAGTCAGCGCCGTGCCGGGGGGGCGCCGGGGCGGGAAGGGCCCGCCCGGCCCTACAAAACCCCGCCCGGGCAGCCGCGGGCCCCAGCC